>CAAKHG010017338.1:0-16005 GCA_901007715.1 Dactylopterus volitans | reverse complement strand
TTCACTTGGACGATGGGAGTCTCACCAGGATCAAGGAGCAGGTCACTAGTAAACATGTTTTTCACTGACATGTTTGCACAAAGCTTAATGGTCCTCATGTGACTGAAGGAGCGGTTGAGGTAAGCTGAGAGTATTTCCTGCAGATCCAGCATCAGACAGGTCCAGCGAACCTTAGGTGGAGCTGGACCCACCAAACCTGAAAAATGTCATCAGAAATCCTGCCAATACTGTAGAAAGCCACAAAAGATTACATACTGTGTGCATAATTTTAGCAGCAGTTTACATGTATCACATGTATTCCATCAAACTGTATAGATACAGTGAGTGTATTTCACCATGTCTTGTAGTTTTGGCTGACTGTTCATAGACTGAATGACTGTCAGCTCCACACAGGAAAGGAAAATGAAGTGACGTGGCTGTAGATTTGAACTCTCTGAACATGTTGGAAAAGGAGATCCGGATCACTGGGCCCTCCTACGCATCACAGCAGAGAGAGAAAACATCTGGATTTTGAAAAACGCCCTCTCCGAACACACCTAAGTGTCATTAATAATTGGTAAGGTTTGTTGTAAACAATCCACAGCTAAACATATTTCTATCATTTTCTTTACAAAAGTTCTGAAAGGCAGGCATAAAAGGGCATTTATGCCACAATGTGAGCATATGTCATTATTTAGTGTGAAAGGCAAACCTGGTTAAATTAACTGGAATACCTGCATGAATTAGAACAAAGAAACCCGCAAGTTAGGATAAGTTTAAGTTGAAAGTGGTATTTAATGTGAGACCATGCAGGGTACTTGGCTCAGTATGTAATTTCAGTAGGACTAAAATGACATTGACATTAAAAAAGGGCAAGTTGAAATATCAAAGATTATAGGTTAGCCTAATCTAAAAAAAGCACAATGTGGATTAGATTTCTGATGTTTTTTTCAAAATAAACTCCTGCCACATGAAAATCATTACAAAAAAAATAAAGGAAATACATGAAGCTGACTCTGTCATGCATCTACTGTACATGTCCAGGAGGATCATGGAATCATTGAACAATACCTTTGCAGCAACGTCCAGGTGGACCACAAAGTATTTTCCTGGAGTGGGCCTGAAGAGGAGGTAGAAAAATCGTCCTGTCAGCCCCAGTGACTGGTGGCTCTTTTTGGGTACCAGGATGTAGCTGTTGGTAGATGCGGAACCTCTGATTCGAAACACCATGCACTTCAGTGTCTTGTCCTGAAATGTTTCGCAGAGGGTGGACACAATGTAAATTCAACTTGGTCTCATTATATCACAGTGCATGTCCGATACAAACTCCATTTTGCGAATCCAGCTTTGGTGGTGCTTAAAGGGACAGTCTGCAACTAATCTGAACAAGCCAAGGCTTCATATTCCACATTACAAGCCAACATGGGGATAGTTTAGGATTTAAACATTGGGATGAAAGAGCCTAAAAGAACAAGGAAATGCTAGATTCTATACGACAAACCTTCATCAGCATAGCATTGACCCATGGCCACAAGTTTGGTAGAGTTACCCCCCCCCCCCCCCCCCCGGCAACTCCGTCCAGCATCAACTATACTTCAGATTAGCTACAAATTTGTGTTTTTGACAATTCAGACAATGGCTGCCTTTTGTTGATTTACCGTTAGTCCTCGATGAGGTAGTTTGTTTTGGGTTTTGTTGGCAGGATTATTTCAAATATTGTCAGTGGAGGTTATGATACTATTTGCACAGCGAAAACAAGTCGCTAACCCAATTCTAAATGGCTTGATATTACTCAAGAAGACCACAGCCACCCTCCTGTTGAGGGACAAAACTTTTTATTTTACTTTTACAACCACCTTTCATTTCCACATCACTCCAACTACCATAACCAGCGCCCATCGCTAAGTTACCGTGTATGATGACACATCCCCTTCTTTCGAGGACCTTTTCCAGTCCTCAACTCGGACATGCTTGAATATATCGAGGAATGGATGCTGCCAACCTGCGGAGGCAACACAAGGTTCGGTAGACTTCACGGCGACGGCCATAAAACCGCTAGCTCACCAAAGTCTCGTGTAAAAGCTAACAGCAGCCTCAGCGTGCAGCTTGAATACGCATTTTTTACCTTTGTATGCCATCGGCCGTGGATGTCGCGACGGGGAATCGCACCTGTAGATTCAGACGCGCCGAAACATGTCATACAGCCACCTTCATGTGCACGTACGAGCATTAGCTTGAAAAGAAACCGCCGCTACATAACCGGCGTAGCTCCAAATATGTCTCCCAGTGCTTCAAACGGTAAACGCATTTGGTTTCACGCCACCGAACTGAATCGCGACAGCGAGTCTCCGGGTCCGAGCCGAGCAGGACAACCGACAACCGCCGCTGTCGCACGTTCGCGCACTTCCCGCTTCAATCGCCGCCGTCGCGTCATATGGCCGAGTCGCTGACGGCGGCGCTTCTGGGTAATGGAGTTCGCGAAGCCACAAGAACGCAGGAGAGCTCGTTGCTTTTTAGAAGTCATGTGAAAGTAATATGTTGTTAAGAGAGACCCCATAAGCTTATGTCCAAATACAGTTTTGATTCCTGGGTCATTCCAGAATTTGAGGACAATTTAGCAATCAAAACTTTAGAGAAAATGACTATGTATTTTGCATTTATTCATTATTTTATTATGTATTTAAGAAAAACAGGAAATTAACCATCAGATGATTTGAATTGTCTGGACTGTTTCAGTTGTTGTGTGCTGTGCTTGACGCAACCCTGGAATATAAAAAAAAATAACATATCATAAAATATCCCTGAACAAATCCTTCACAGAGAAATTAATAAAGTCATCTTGATGTTGAAGACTCGTTCAGTTTTAGATCTACCTTGACACATTCATTTAAACCACTTTTAAAATCCATCTCTGGCCACCGTTCAAATAGTCACGCAGTTTGTTTTTTTAACTAAAAATATTCAGTTGCACAAATATTTCATATATATATGTACAATTCAAACACTTAAAAGGAAAGTCAGTTAATTTAGGATTATTTTGATTTTAAAAATGATAACAGGTTTTAAGGTGGAGCAACAACGTTATGCAGAATAATGGTTGAATAGATTCTTTTGATGGTAGATCATGATGTAAATGTGGCAAATAAATATGGATAACAGGAATTTTATTTGAAAAAAATCTATGCAACTTTTCAATTAACCACAGAATGAGTAAGACTGATAATGTAAAAATGGATCTTAATCAGAATCACAAATAATTAATCCCGGAGGAAAGCTCAAATAGTCAATGGTCTATCTCAAGGTCTACAACAATTTTAGATGTGTGGTATATAGGCTAACTACAGACAAAACTCATAAAATCTTAATTGTAATGTTTAGTCGTAAAATGGCCTCTTCCATTGTTTTCCCTGTTTGCTGTTTCAGTGTTTTCTGCACCAAAGTGATGTGGGCAGGGACAGAGATGTAGGCCAGCAAGGCCCCATAGTACAGTTGATAGAGTGACCATCTAGGAACTTGAAGGTTACTGGTTCGATCCTCATCTCTTGAGTGATGTGAGTGTCCTTGAGCAAGATACTGAACCCCTGATTGAAGTTGTGGGCAGGCTGCCTTGCAGGCTGCCTCCACCATCACTGTGTGAATGTGAGCGTGAATGGATGAATGAGGCCATGTTAATGTAAAGCACTCTTAATACTGTCGAGGAAAGTGCGATCTAAATGCATGTCCATTTACCAGGTACAAGACTGTATCAGCATCGTTATTCTTATGTAGCTCATATTAATGTTTCTCATAATTTTGCTTCTTTGGTTTTGTTTTGTTTCTGATATTGTTACATAGTTGCAAGCTCAGGCAGATTGCTATTGTGGTATTTTGCATTCTCAGAACGGATCACACATTATAACTAGTAAAAATAGTGTTTTACTGCAGAGAATGCATGTGAATGTTGAAATGCTGAATTGAATTGCTGAGGCAATGCTGCAAGCTGTTGAGGCAATGCAAAAATTGAATGAAAAACTATAATGAAGCATAAATGCCCTGAACGCTAAAGCTTAAGAGAGTTAAATATTTCTAAAGAATTAAAAAAACAAAAGAACAAAGTTTGCTTTGATGTCATGACTCTACGACATCATAGAGTATGATGTCTCACAGTTTATCAAAGCATCGTTGCCATGGTGATTGAGCTATCAAAGCAAACAAGGCTTAGCATTAGCAACATCAATATATGGCCATTCATTTCAATGGTACATTTGTTTTTAGTTTTTTTTTTTAGAAAAGCTGAATATTGTAAAGAAGTTTAGAAGTTAATTTAAAAAAAGAATGGAAAAATAAGTAGAATTTATTTTTATTACTCTCCTTTTGACAGCTTGGGTAATAAAGCTTGGCTGCTCAGCATACCGAATCATACAGCGTTTTACTGATGATTGACACTTTGACACATCTTAACTCTCCACCTTAATAAAGATTTAATCATCTGTCATTTGCGTGGCAAATCTTCAATGTGAATTCAACATTACAGTGTGTTGTTGTTTTCATCTTTTTTTTTTTCATCTCATTTGCTCGGAACACTTGTTTTACACTAGAAAGGTTTAAGGGTCCAGCATGGTAAAACAAACAATTACAACAGAAACACAATCAAAATATTCCACCACATAATGTGAATTCATAACTTTTTTATGATACATTTGATTTGTAAACTAATCATCAAGAGGATGGGGCAAGAGTCAATAGTCATTTCGGGGGGTCCTTGAGATTAATTTAGAATTTTTACCACTAAATTATTATATTTTTTTACCACTTCATTTTTACAGTACGTTCCCTCAGGACAACTGTGATATAACACAAGTGTTTATTTGTTTTGTTTTTTAATTTTGTTCCTGGATTATTTGAGATTCAATGGGCGGGACATAAACTGTCTTCCAGTTCTGAATGTCCCTTTAACACTATCTACATGAGGGCGCCCCAGTCTTTAAAATGATAACATTTCACATGTTCACAGTTATACATTTCACACAAGATTTATTCACAAATTTACATATATACAAGTAACACATTTTAATATATGCAGTATCTTAAAATGTACAATGAATGCAAGAATGTATTCAGTCTGAATCTACATCCACAACATTGGGGAGTAGCTCCACAGGGTCCTGAAGATATATGAGAAAGGACGCCTGCGTCAGCGCTTGTACGCCCTCATCTTGATCCTCATGTTTCAGGGTGTTGTCTCCATTTATTACTAATGGGCAGTGCAGCAAAGAGGCCTCAGAATGTGGGGAACTACCCTGAGCCTGATGTCTAAAAACCAAAGAGCTGTCAGGAGTGGGTGAACCATGAGGCATCGCCCTCACTGATGTCACGGAGGATCTGTTGCGCTCAGGCACTGTTGCAATGGAGAAGGTGTCTACTTGAGAGTTGAACATGTCTAGTCACTGTCTGCAGCACACAGTCTCTGCCTCTATCCTCCAGCTGTGCAACTTCCTCTTCAGCTCTGTCCTCACCTGTGCCCACACAGAGTGAATTCAAAGTTAATCTGTCATGTCACTCAAAATGTGTCCGTCTGTCTGAATTTTCCTGTCTGAAAATTCAATGAAGACTGAAAAGTCATTCACTGTGGTACAAATTTGATCAAGTTCGTCTCTGTGAAACACATCCAAAACACAACCAAATTCTGCAACTCAAGATTGTGATAACCCTTATAATAACCCTAATGGGAATACGAATACAGATTATTGCCTGGATTATAGGCCAACAATTTACTGTACTGACATGCCTCAATAATGCATTTTAACTATATTTTGGCTCAGATATTGTGACTGATATGGTTAACTACTTTCTTAATAGGGCAAAACTATTAGATTAGCGTATGGGATAAAAGTACAAACCTCTTTATTGGCATAGCAGTAGAGCACAGCCACCAGAAAACCCTAAAGAGGCCAAGACAAGATCTGGGTCAAAGAGTGACACATTTCATTGTAATATCTTGAGGTTGATTGTATGGCAATGTCAGACATGTCAGCATCAGCAAGCGGTCACTCTCTGGTCCAATTACCTACCTGAAATGAATTAAGAAAAAGAGTGAAGAAGACTTTAATGTGGCGCAGAACACCTGTTGTTTGCTCATCAGTAGCAAAGATGAATACGATCTCATGAATCCCAAAAAGAGGAATAAGGGTAAGCGTTGCCTTGGCAAGCCTAAGGAGACGAATCAAACAGCAGTGCCATTTATTACAAAATATTCTGAGAAAGCCACAGTCATTTTCATTTCAAGCATAAGCAGGGCAATTGATCAAATCATCTTTAATATCATGCAGAAGACAACTTGCCGAAGTTTGTAATCAGGATATCCACTCTGGTTGTTAGCTCGCAGTTTGGAAAAAATGACCCTTAAGATCTTTGTGAAAATTATAAAGTTAATCTGTTGGAAGAGAAAAATCAAAATATATATTTTTTTGGTTGGTAACTACATTGATAATTCTATAAATTGAGCAAAGTGGTCCACATTGCATGAGTCATCCTTACAAGAGAGGCCAAAAGAATTGGGAAACGAATAATCCACCAGTAGCTCATGTTCTCATTGACAGCCCAGCACCTGGGAAGAAAAGACATGTTTTTCCTGCACAACTGTCTAATCTGAATTGTTACAAGCAAGGGTCTACATATGAAATCATAAAGCATATGAGTACATGTCAAGCACTTACTCTTTGTTTTCTTTCAATAGTTTCATCACTACCCAAGGGACCACAAAAAGAAGTGGAGTTCCTAAGACAAAGGAGTGGTTTGAAAAGCTTTTTTTCTGAAAAGCACTCAAAGGACACTGTATATAACAGGTAGACGCTCTTTAAAGGAAAAGTTTCCGTAGTGAAAAAAAGCAAGGAATTTATAGTATATTTTTATACTTGGTATATGTATGATTAGTTTTTTCAAAGTTTACTATTTTGGAGCAACAAAATTGGACAAACTGAAGTATAGTAAATATAGTTTAAGTATCGCTCATGTACGAAAACGCATACTTGAGTGAATTTTAAGTAGACATTGTGTTATAAGTACACCAAAAATGTATTTCGTGCTTTGCAAACATAAAAGTAACATAGAATGAATATTTTTATTATTGCAGTAATAGTGTGCAAATGAAAAAAAAAACCAAAAAAAAAAACATGATTTAGTTAATAAAGGTTTCCCCAACTGGCAATCAAACAATTTCCTGGACATTTGGACATTTGCTTGAAGAACCAGGGATTTAAACACATTCAACCGAAGGAAGCATTTCAGGGGTCCTCTGTTGATGCCTTGAGCAGCACTGAGGAAATTTCAGCTGTTGAAAAGCAAAGTGAAGTTGTTTCTTGGAGTGAGCCTAAGCACACATGCCTGTTTCATCATGACAATGTATCCTACCAGGGGGTATCCCCCTCCGTGGGCCATCACCTTATCATGGTGGAGGGGTTTGAGCGTCCTAATGATCCCAGGACCTATGCTGTTGGGCGCAGCAGCCCCTGGTAGGGTCTCCCATGGCAAATTAGTGTTGGGTGAAGGGTCAGACAAAGAATGGTCCATAAAGATGCATGTAAGAATAAAAACACCAAAGGACTAGGGGGAAGGGGCCTGTCGCCAAGTGCCTGGTGGCCGGGCCTTTGCCCATGGGGTCCGGTAGGGTCCAGCCCAGGGCAAAGACATGAGTCCGTCCTCCAGCAGGCCAACCATCTGTAGGAGGAACTACATGGCTCTGGTGCAAAGTGGATTGGACGGCAGGCCACTGCTGGCCCGGACCCGGATAAGCAGAAGAAGACGAGACGAGACGAGAGAAGAGCTGTTCTACATCTTGATGATGGGGCGCTGTTTTGGTTTGGCCTTGGTGCAAAGTGGAACTGAATTTTAAAGGGTGACGAAGGTGGAGTAACCACCAACAACTCACGATACCAAGTCCCAGACAAACTATTTAGGAATATGTCAATTCAGATGCAAAGAGATGGAACTTACCCCAGCCAAGACAGATGTAAGGCAAGCATTTGTTGTTGTCAATTAACACTGATGCAATCAGCACAGAGTATAGATAAACGGCCTCTCCAAGGAACCAACAATGATTGGCCAGCACGCAGTACTGCATCAACACCTGTGCTATCCTACATCCAATGGCAGCCTGTGCAGACATGAAAAGCCACATAGTACATTAACTATTTGGATTTTGTTTTCTTCCTCTCTACATAATATTCACTAAAAATTAAGTCACAGGACTTTGTCATGCAAGACCTACCCGGTGACTCAGCATCTCGCTCACATCAGACTGCTTCATGATCTCCCGTCCCCAGTGGCGCTCCAGCATGGTGTCTTTAACAATGACAGATACGGCTCGCAAGATGAAGGACAGGAAGAGGTTAGCATGGATGTAGTTTCTTGTGCAATGTAGTTTCCTGTCAGCGGGGGACATACAAATGTAAAACATCTCAGCAGTCTTTGGATTTTTAGCATCAGAATTTATTTAAAAAATAAATACTTCTAATCTGGAATCTATTTTTGATTCTCATGTAGTCTATGATTTATCTCTTTCCTCCTTTCTCATAATTCATCTTGGGACTTTTAGAGCACCCTTGTTTGATTCATAAATTAACCTATTGTTTTTTGCGGATGAAAATGATCCTGACAATAAGGCTTGTATGAATAATTCACATAAAAGATGCTGCAGTGTGTTTTACTGTATGACCAATACAGCTAAAGGCATTTCAAATCATCTTTCAATACTAAACAAAGTTAAAACAGCCCCTTGGTAGCTGTACTTGTTACTATCATCTTCTGGGATGTATATTTAAAAAACTGGCGACAAATATGACCACAAAAACAATTGCACTTCTGTTGTAAAGTATACCTGAAGCTCAGCAGAATTATAACTGCTGTTATAAGTGTGAAGAGGGACGAGGAATAGCCCACAGTATACAACATCCTGAAGCTCACCATCAGTTGTTTGAACCAGAGCTGAAAAGAAAAATGACAAGACAAAAAAAAAAGAGCTGGAGCATTTTAAACCTGGAGGTATGAAATGCGTAGAAATAATTGTTTATGTATGATCAAAATAGTGATATCACATGTTGAATCCACCCAAATCTTTCCTTTGCATTACTGGCAAAGGTGAGTACCACCGCGTAATGTTTACTACATTACATTAACTTTGTCCAATAAATAGTACTTATGGTAGTAATTTTTTCCTCCTGCTACTAAGTACTATGTACTACTACTGCATTGCTTTATTTTTCATTATTTTGTGCCACTTTCATGACTAAATAAGCAGCACTCCCACCATATCCCTGGTCTCACCTTCAGACACTCTTTAAAATACTAAGAATCACAGTGCCATCATGTGCTGCTGAAAACAGTAGAAATTCACTGTTCCAAAAGTTCACAGTCAACATTGTCCTATAAATACAAACTCATTCATTAAAAAAGGGAACCCATTTATTTCATTTTGAATATTATTTAGTAGTTTGATGAGCAGGTATTGTGTGTTGTGTGTAGACATTTATTTCGTTATTTAGGTCATAACTGATATGTTTGAATATAAATGTCACATTATAGATGTATACAAATCATCATATGAAGTTACTCAATAATTAACTAGTGATTTATGATTCTTTTTTACTCATAATTCTTATTATACCTCTAATCAAGTCACTATCATGATAAGTCAGTGGCCCTTTCCTTTACTTTAATACAGTTTTTGCTACCCACCTCTGTATAGTGTTAATATTGATAATACCGTAACACATTACATGTGTTCGGCACCTTTAAAAGCAGTGCTATAACGACACTTGACAAAATACAATACTAGAACCATAGGTGAGCAACAAAGGCAGTTAAGTCATATGGATCTTTTCTCTGTTAATGCACTCAGAACTGCTCAGACATAAAGCCTTGAAAAGTTTGTAATTATATTGTTTGGCAGACAAAGCCACACTGATGCCCTTTGTCCCTACCACTTGGAGGTAATATTTAAGTATGTATTGTGCACACAACGCCTGAAGTACTGATGTGGTTTTAGAGTCCAACTGACCTTTCCTAAAATATTTTTTAGCAATACAGGAAATTCTGCTGCATATTAAGATGGCCAAGGTAAGATATTTTTTTTCTTCTGTGAGGTTGCACAGTCAACAATGTTGTTTTCAGCCAACAAGGTATTTATAACTGTTGACATCCAGCTCCCATCATCTAGTACAAAAAAACAGCTGTTACATTACCCAGTGAATTCACACAGGTGTTCTGAACCTTTCACAGCAGCTGTTTTTCTTGTCCCCGAAAAAAAGCATACAGATGGAAAAGAATAAATAGGAACAAAAAATATCAATTCAGGAGGCATCCAGTGAAAATGCATGGGTCAAAATACCAGTGTGGGTTGGATTTGAGAATGTGTGTCCATTGCATTGGTTGTGACCAAAGCATAATTTGTAATTTGATTTTTAGGTTTATGCAAGAGTTGGCGGAATTCAACCGGAAAATCCTGCAATTTCCTGCAAAATTGCTGAACATTGTTGATAAATGTGTGAATTCAAGGACTTTGACATTTGCATGAGCCTTGCATTCAAGATCACAGATCCAGTCAAAAGTCAAGCGCTGCTTTGCAAAAATGTACCTGAAAAAATATTGCTAGTTTTGCAGGATACTTTCTAGTGGATTAGTGGAAACGACAGTAAAATGTGCTCAAACAAAGAAAACATGTTTGTTTGTTTGTTTGTTTTTGTTTTACTCGTGGTGGAGTGTCTCATTTAGCTTGAAAAAATGAAAAATGTTGTTTTTCATTCTTTTGCTGACAAATGTTGACTGAGTGACTGGCATCCAAACTCATCAGTTTGAAGACCCATCAGTTTCTTTAAGGTCTTCCATTAGATGCTGAGTTGAGTGTTCAGTGGACAGTTTGCAAAGCACCAAACATAAGAATGATTATCGTAGAGCAGCAAAGATTCCACTATGACGGACTTTTTCATTGCCATAGCTACCTCCTGAGACATGACCTCTTTCTCCTCTTCACACTGAGTCATATCTCTCCACACCTGCCCGCTGTCCTCCCTTACCCAGTGGCCATCAGTGTCACATCGCCGGCGCACAACACCAAGGGAGACTGGAGGGGAACATTCATTACTTTAGTTACTGTTCATTCCTAATTACAGTCATCAGTATTTTCTGCCTTGGGCAGCATAGGCGGACGATAGACTGGATGTTTATCATCTCCGAAGAAGGGGAAATGAGACACATGCACAAAAAACACAAAAACTTTCAAACAATATTTGTAAAGTTGTATTTGTAAATCAGGAGGTTCTTGGAGGAGCACAGCAGGCAACGCCTTGGTGCTAGCTGTTAAATCTAAACTGTCCTTACAGAAGTGGTAATGCTTTCAGTACCCCATTATGTTTTTTTCAAAAATTATTTATCAAATATGCTTTTTCAAAGACATAAAGGCAGAGGCACAGGTACAGTACACTCTGTTCAGGAAGAGTGCCTGGAGAAACACTGTCCGAGGAGCAGTCTCTTTCGGCAGTCAGTCGCTGTATAAAAATGAGGATTTCCACAATTCTCCAAAATTCTTGAAAAACTATTCAATAACAGATTAGACAAATTCCTAAACAAACGTAAATTACTTTGTGACAGTGAATACAAATTTAGGGCAAACAGTTCAACATCACTGGCATTAACAGGATCAACTGAGGAAATCAAGAACGCTATAGACCCCAAACTGCATTCAGTTGGAATATTCCAAAAAGCTTTTGACACAATCAATGATAACATATTAATCAATAAACTTGAATGGTATGAGATTAGGGGGTTAGAATTGCACTGGGTGAGAAGTTATTTAAGCAACAGAAAACAATTTATGAAGTTGGGGGACTATTCATAATCATGCTTGGACATTGCTTGTGGTGTCCCCCAGGGGTCAGTATTAGGTTAAAAATTGTTTATACTTCATATAAATGGCATATGGAAAGTTTTAAAAAATATTAAAATTGTATTATGTATTATTTGCAGATGACACTAATATTTTTTTTTCTGGGGGGGATTTACACAAACTACTGGGGAAGATCACTACTGAAATGTGGAAAATGAAAATGTGGTTTGACAAATTATCACTAAACTTAAGTAAAATCAAATTCATGTTATTCTGCAATTGCAATAAAAACACACAAGTGCATATACAAGTAGATGTGGTGGCTATTAATAGACTATATGAAAACAAGTTTCTGAAGGTAGTAATTGATATAAATAATAATATTGATATGAATAAACTGGAAGTCTCACATAAAAAGTGTACAAAGTAAACTGTTAAGTAGAATTTCAGTTCTGAGCAAAGCAAAAAATTCTGGACCACAAATCACTCCACATTCTCTACTGCTCACTGATTTTTACCACATTTACATTAGTGTGCAGAGGTGTGGGGCAATACTTACGAATGTACAGTACAATCACTATCCATACTGCCGAAAAGAGCCATAGGAATAATTCATAATATCGGTTATAGAGATCACATAAATTCACTATTCTTAAAATCTACGACAAAAGAGTTCACTGACCGGGTTCATTCAAACAGCACAAAACATGAACAAAGCAATAAACAATCTACTTCCTGGAAATGTTCCAAAATGTTTTTTGTTTTTTTTTTGTTTGTTTTTTTGCAGGAGATGGGGGTTATAATCTGTTGGGGGAGATCAACTTAAAACATCAGCAGGCACGTATTACATTAAAAGGTTTTTGTGTTTCTGTTTGTAGAGTGAGATTGTGGAACAGATTGGGTATGGAGCTCAAGCAGTGTCCTTGCATGACCCAGTTTAAAAAGCGATACAAACAAGGGAAGAAGCAGGGCTTTAACAATTGGGTGTTTTCATAAATGATTAATGCATTTGTTTATTTATTCTGTTCATTTTTGTAAATATGTATACATGTAAATATATATGTTTGGGCAAACTGATCTCCTGGCTCCAGGATGGGTCTCCGGTAACCCTCCAGGCAGGGCATAATGGTCCTTTGATGTTTTTCTTTCCATATGTGTCTTTATGGACCATTCTTTGTCTGACCCTTAACCCAAGACCAATTTGCCATGGGAGACCCTACAAGGGGCTGCTGCACCCGACATCATAGCTCCTGGGACCATTAGGACACTCAAGCCCCTCCACCACAATAAAGTAATGGTCCACCGGTGAGGAGAAAACATCCCATCCCATTCCATTCCAACACCGACAACGCATTTGTAACTGAAAGACTGACTCTGTTATAACGCAGTGACTTTGTTGAATAGCTTCTCAAAAAGAGGTCATAAACCCAACATGACTGGGCAGGCATTGGATAGAGTGCAGTCATGATGGTCTCTTTCCAAAAAGCATCAGACACAAACGGAAATAATTGTCAAAGTCTCTATACAAACCTCACCAAGATCAATGAATTTTGGTTAACGCTGAAAACGTGCGTGGTTATGTATGTGGACAGTGATGCAAAATGCAGACGAATTTAACATGACTACGCAAATGGATGATTAAATGGAATGGATAACAGTGGAGATTGAAATAGAGAAAAAATTAGGAATATTATTGTCAATTGTGTGTATAGAACACCAGGATCAAATGCAGAAAGTTTTAAAAGACAGCATGGAAGAATTAATGAACGGGTTAAATGAAAGTAAAACATATATAATTTGTGGGGATTACAACACTGACTTACTTATTGCATCTAAAAATAAAACTACATCTGATTTCTTGGATTCATTTTATAGCAGATGACTGCACCCAATAATAACAAAGGCCAGTAGAATAACCTCAAGCTATGCAACATTAACTGATAATATATTCCTCCTTGAACCATCACCTTATCATGGAGGAGTTTGCGTACTCTAATGAACCTAGGAGCTAAGCTGTCCGGGGCTTTTGCCCCTGGTAGGGTCTCCCAAGGCAGATTGGTCCTAGGCGAGGAGTGAGACAAAGAATGGTTCAGAAGACCCTCATGGAAGACAACAAAAGGAACATGTATACCCGGCCCGGAGGGACAATGGGGCCTCACCCTGGAGCCAGGCCTGGGGTTGGGGCTCGAGTGCGAGCACCTGGTGGCCGGGCCTACGCCCGTGGGGCCCGGCCGGGCCCAACCCGAACCGGTTACATGGGCATCCCCCCCAGTGGGCCCACCACCAGCAGGGGGAGCATGAAGGGTCCGGGGCAATGTGGACTGGAGGGCAGACCAAGGCGGGGGCCTTGGCGGTCTGATCCCCGGTTATGGAAACTGGCTCTTGGAACATGGAATGTCACCTGGAGCCAAGGTCACCTGGACGCCTCCCTCCCGTGTTCCAGACATATCCCACCGGGAGGAGGCCTCGTGGCCGACCCAGGACAAGGTGGTGGGATTATATCTCTCGCCTGGCCTGGGAACGCCTGGGGCTCCCTCCGGCGGAGCTGGTGGAAGTGGCTGGGGTGAGGGCTGTCTGGGCTTCCCTCCTGAAGCTGCTGCCCCCGCGACCCAGACCCGGATAAGCGGAAGACGACGATTCAAGGAGCTGGAGCTTGTGGAGGAGGTTGAGCGCTACCTCCACACATAGCGTTGGCTCTGGAACCCAAGTCCTTGAGAGGGGTTCGACACTCTTCTGCGCTGGAGTTGCCCAAGGTGAGAGGTGGACGGCCAGGGTTGGCAATTTTGTTGGCTCCGAAACTCTCCGCCTGTACGTTGGGGTTCACCCGGTTAAACGAAAGGGTAGCTTCCCTACGCCTCCAGGTCGGGGAACGGGTCCTGACTGTTGTTTGTGCTTATGCACCGAATGGCAGTTCAGAGTCCCCACCCTTTATGGAGACCCTAAGACGGGCGCTGGATAGCGCTCCGACTGGGGACTCCATTGTCCTGCTGGGAGACTTCAACGCTAACGTGGGCGATGACAGTGAGACCTGGAAGGGCTTGATTGGGAGGAATGGCCTGCCCGATCTGAACCCGAGTGGTGTTCAGTTGTTGGACTTCTGTGCTAGTCACAGTCTGTCCATAACTAACACCATGTTAGAACATAAGATTGCTCATCGGTGTTCTTGGCACCATGACGGCCTAGGTTGCAGGTCAATGATCGACTTTGTGGTTGTGTCATCTGATCTGCGGCCATATGTTGTGGACACTCGGGGGGAAAAAAGGTGCTGAGCTCTCAACTGATCACTACCTGGTGGTGAGTTGGATCAGGTGGCGAGGGAAGCCGCTGCGCAGACCTGGCAGGCCCAAATGGATAGTGAGGGTCTGTTGGGAACGCCTGGTAGAGGAACCCGTCAAGCTGGTCTTCAACTCCCACCTCCTACAGGGCTTCAACTGCGTCCTGGGGGAGGTGGGAGACATTGAGTCCGAATGGGCCATGTTCCGCTCCACTGGAGCATGTCCATTGTCGAAGCAGCTGTTGCAAATTGCGGCCGCAAGGTCGCTGGTGCTGGTCGTGGCGGTAACCCCCGAACCCGATGGTGGACACCGAAGGTGAGGGGAGCCGTCAAGCTGAAGAAAGAGGCCTACAGGTCATGGTTGGTCTGTGGTTCTCCGGAAGCAGCTGATCAGTACCGGTTGGCTATGCGGTCCGCGGCCGAGGCAGTTGCGGAGGCAAAAACTCGGGCATGGGAGGAGTTCGGTGAGGCCATGGAGGAGGACTTTCAGTCGGCTCCGACAAGATTCTGGAAAACTGTCCGCCGTCTCAGGGCCAGCAGACACCCACACCGTTGTAGGTGGGAGCGGGGAGTTGTTGACGTTACCTGAAGCAATTCTAAGGCGGTGGAGGGGAATACTTCGAGGAGCTCCTCAATCCTACCGTCACGCATTTTCAGGGGGAAACAGAGCTGGGGGACCTGGAAGTGGGTCATCCAATCACTGGGGCAGAAGTCGCCAAGGTAGTGAAACAACTTCATGGCGGCAGAGCTCCGGGTTTGGATGAGATCCGCCCGAGGTATCTTAAGGCTCTAGATGTTGTAGGGCTGTCCTGGCTGACACGCCTCTGCAACATTGCATGGTCATCAGGGGCAGTGCTCTTGGAGTGGCAGACCGGGGTGGTGGTCCCTATCTTCA
>CAAKHG010017336.1:23342-37881 GCA_901007715.1 Dactylopterus volitans | reverse complement strand
GAAATAAGACATGCATTGAAATTAAAAGCTTTGGTGGAGTTTACAACCAGCGTTATTTCACCATGATTGTAACATCATTGAAAACAAATAAGCAGTTTACAATCGGAATTCAACTGAGTTTATACACCTTGATTACGGGGATCATTGATATTCAAATGTAGTCAGTAGAATCAGTTTTCAGATTAAAAAATGATTTTTTTTTTTTAAATGTTTTATGTTCAAATATAGATTTAGTTAACAGGCAAAATGAAAATACAAGTCCTTCTCTGCTTTCATGTGTAAGTGAATGGGGTAGTGTGGAAAAAATGCTTTGAAATCCATGTAATGACTGTTTTCTTAACTTCGTCAGAGATAAGGTGCAGTTTACACATTCAGAATGATATCTGTCACATCAATAAGTTAATTTCATTTAAGTGCTTTTTAGTTTATTAGAACAATTAGCCCATAGCGTCATAAACATAGAAAAGTAGGTATTTCTGCCACACCACCATGATCCAGTGCATCTGCTCACTTTTTTAGTTCACACACGGATTTGCGACTGCGATAAGGGATCAGAGAGAATTTTAGTAAATTGCTCAGCTGCATTCCTGGCAGAGGAAGTGCTTCCATGGCTGTGGGTCAGATGACATATTAAAATGACCCTTTGCGGGAGATGGCAGTCAAGTGATCGGAGGCCAAAAACAATAGTGGCACTGCTGCTTAAGAAAAACAATAAGCTTAGTTTAACTTGTTGTCCAAATGCTAAATTTCCAAAATTGTAGTCATTCTAAGTCACAAATGGAGATTATTTGTTTTGTCCATGACGATGAAGGGATGTTGTGAATGTAACATAACGCCCAAACAAACAGGATGAAAACCTTTCACTGGAAGCAGAAATCATAACAAAAAGACAGACGTCATAACAAAGATAAACTACAACAAATTATTTTTGTCTTAAGATGTAACGTAGCGGAAGATTGAATGTGCGCGGATAAAATGCAGCAGGCATGAGAATGTGATTTTCTGGCAAGTCATATTTCTTTAAATCAGAGTCAACGGCAGTTATGTATGAAAATCTCATGAACAGCCACATTCGCCTCTGCTGCGGTAAAACAAGCGCGATAGCTGGTTTCAACTGGTTTCAACTGGTTTAAACTGGGGATCACAATGGTGATCTAAGTTGAACAGAAATCAGTGAGCCAGATAAAGTTGATTCACTGCACGGGTGGGCTGGAGCAGCGCTGCCGAGCTGTACTGTCCCTTCATCAAAATGTTGTTTTAGTTCTATTATATGAATTATCAGCACAGAACTGGACTTTTTAAAAGTGCCGATTTGAAGGTATCTCTTGTTTTAGATTGGTGCCTGAACTGCAAGGTTCATTATGAAAGGACTAACTAATAGCTAATGTACAAGCAATGGCAGCTAGACACATGTATCTAAAAGCACAATTTGAGCCACAAGTCATTAGACATAACAACGGATTTTTGTACCTTAATTAAAGGGATCATTGATATTCAAATGTGGTTATATTCACATGTTATATGTTCACATCAAGCACAACTCACATGCAAAATTAAAAAAAAAAAACAGGTCATCCTTTCCTGTCATGTAATTTAATGGGGTAGCATGGAAAAAAATGCTCTGAAATTCTGAAATTTTTTTTTAGCATCTTCTGGGATAAGGTTCAGTTTACACATTCATAATATTTGTCACATCAATAAACTTGTGTCATCAAAGTGCTTTTTAGTTTTTTTTTTATCACAATTACCCCATTTACTTTGTAAACACAGTAACGTAATCGTTGGTGTTTCTTCCAAACTAAAATGATCCAGTGAATCTGCTCACTTTTTGTCCACACACTGACCAATCTGCGAGAAGTTTTTGTTAATTGCTTAGCGACATTCCTGGCAGAGGAAGTGCTTCCATGGCTGTGGGTCAGATGGCATATAAAATTACAGGTGGGCTGAAGCAGCACCACCAAACTGTACTATGTCTTCATAAGGACGTTTCATTTTTATTATATGAATTATCAACACATAATTGGAGCTGAACTTGAAGGTATCTCTTGTTTTAGTATGGTGCATGAACTGTGCATTACTCATTATTAAAGGGCTAACTGGCAGCTCGACAAATAGAGATGATTTGCATCTAAAAACCCCATTTGAACAACAGGTTATTAGACATAACAATGGAAACAACAAAAAGAGGCCTTCAGATCAAAAGATTTGTGAATTCTAAACATTTTTACTTGCTATCTATAATTCAACTGAGTAAGAAAAAAAACCCACAGCCATCCACTAATGGCAGTCAGAATGTTTCATGGGATGTGCTGCCACAACTCTGCCTCATGGAGCTGCCCAGTGGGCCTCACAGCAGGGGTAACAATACCTGTCCATCCCTTCTCCTGGGGGTCCTCCTACCATAAAATCACAATAATCTGAAGCCCTAGAATCACTGGAGGACCAACAGCTCAAGTTACCAGAAGGTATTCAGGACAGGAATGTCCTGCAAATACATAAAGTAAAATGTGAACAATGCTAGTTTAATTAAACCCACCACTGAGACATGTATAGAGCTGGGCTGTGGTGCCATTAGTTTACCCCATGCAGTTACACAGTGGGCTAACAGCAGGGGAAACTACACCTGGCCAACACCTTTTCCTCTGGGCCTTTATGTCTGCTCCCAGCATCTCCTCTCAATGACAAGGACAGACCTATGGATGTTTGAAAAGACAAACTTGCAAAAGATTTGCATTCATCCATGGTGCATGGAATGAGCTTGCATGCAAAATTGTTTGAAACCTCAAAACCTACTTTTGGGGTCTTACCAGCTCTTCGACACTCAAGTGAACAGAAAGTCTGGATTTTACTGAACTAAAGTTTTATACTGTGACTTGTGGAGTTTTATTTCCTTGCAATTTGCATAGAAACAAAAAATACCCTCGTATATTTTATGCATGCATGCATATAGCATAGTATTTGTTAGTTGACATGCTGTACTTAATCTCGAGAAGCTATATGAACTAAATGAATAAGATTACATGCATGACAGTTTCTTGGGAGGTGCTGCCAATGGGCCTCACAGCAGGGGCTACAATACCTGACCACCCCCTTTCCTGGGGTTCCTCCTACCATAAAATCACACAATCATTATTTATGGATGGCCTACAGCTAAATTTACTGTCTGATGTCGGGGTTGAATATACTGTAAAATTCTGCTTGAACAATGGGTAAATGATGGCACCACTCTAGCCAAGCAGTCAAAGTGTGCTTCACGCCATTTGTTGTAGAACATGACCAAACCTTCCCCCCGAGCCTTTGCCAGGCCATCTCTATTCTTTTTGGGTAAATGAGACGCGAGGGGATCACGTGCAAATGAAACAACAGCAAAACTAAGAATAAGCTTTGAGAGGCACAGTGCTTGAAACCATAAACCAGGATGATCTAGTATCTTTGCAGGTTCTAATTTGTACAATTTTTGTTGACCAGATTAAAAATCAAATAATAATTACAATGCATAAATGGACAAATTCACACTTGAACTGATGCATTAGTTTACCAAAATGAACACACAAACTGGTGGCAAATTTCAAGGTAGTTCAAAAAAAACAGTTGCTGACAACCTCGATGAAACTGAAAAGTCATGGGATCACCAAAGTCACTGACTTACGTCATCCGGTAAGCATGCGTGTCTGCTAATTCCAAAAAGCCAAACATCTTAACCCATTAATGGCACGAGGAAGATTCAGTCAGTGAGATTCATTCCACAGTTACATACTGAGAGCCACAAAAGAAACGACCACTTTACCTTTTCTTATTGAGTGAAATGTATATTTAATAATGGAGCCACATTGCTGTTGCAACAATGCAATTGTCACTAAAAATGAGGCCTGTGCCAAAAACTAAGTGTGTGTGCGTGTGTGTGTGTGTGTGTGTGTGTGTGTGTGTGTGCAGGTGACTCTCTTAATAAGTGCACGTTCTGATTTGCTTGCATATATGTGGATGTGTGTATGCCTGCATTTGTGCCCTCACGTGTATCATACCAAAAAAAAAAAAATGTGTGTGGGTGATATGTACGCGTTCTCTGAATATGTAGGACCGCTCATGGTCATCGTTGAGTATTGTCACTATGGAAATCTTTCCGCCTACCTGAAGAGCAAGAGAGAGGTGTTTGTGCATAACCGGGTGAGTTCGGCAACTTCTCGTCCTTTCAAGATAGTGTCGAGATAGACATATTTCCCATAAAATGAGGCCTCTACAGGCGCCGGTATGCCGCAGCAAAGTTATCCCCATTGTGCAGCAAACAATTACAAAATCATACACCAAACACTCACTTCTGCAATCTGTTTGTGGTCTGAAGATGCTATCTGCTCTTGAATGAGGCCAAAGCCTACTTCTTTAATATCTTCTCGTGAGTAACCGAGGCCTAAAAGGTCTGATCACAAACGTGCTTTTGAGTTTTGAAGGACACCACAACAATCCACTATCACTTAAAATACACGAGTCTGTCCTTTCACACGACTGTACGCTTTTTCTGTCGCTTTCTGCCGTATTGTTTAACCAGCCAGTTGATTTCGTTTTATTTCAGATGGCCCAAATAATCGGCGGAGGGTCAAGTTTTGCTGGCATCATGTGTGCCAGCCAGAGCACCGTTAGATCAGAGTCCGAAGAGAGAAAAGAGGAAGAGAATGACCTCGGTGAGACAGAAGACTGGTGCCAGTTATCTTGTCTTTGTGTGCACATGAAATGCTGATAACTGTGTCCTCTCCCTGACTGGCTTCAGATCTACCTGCCTCAAACTCCACTTTATGCCTGGACGATCTCATTTCCTTCAGCTTCCAGGTGGCACGAGGAATGGAGTTTTTGGCCTCCCGCAAGGTCCATGTCTTTTCTCTGTGTGCGCAAATTGTTAGTATAATACACACTTGTACAGTATGTCCCCCATGCTTTATTATGCGTTGTCTGCATGCTCACACCAGTGCATTCATCGAGACCTCGCAGCAAGAAATGTTTTGCTGTCTGAAAACAAAGTGGTGAAAATCTGTGACTTTGGCCTGGCCAGAGACATCTACAAAGATCCAGACTATGTCCGCAAGGGAGATGTGAGTACACGTGAGAAATTAGTTATGCATGCCTTTTACAAAATAGCATGTGGCCTTGAAATAAAACACACAGCTGCGACTGCAACTAATGAAACTGGGTTGCATTTCAACATCGTAAGCGTTTAAGTAAAGCTTTGTGCATGATTGGATTTCATGATCTTTCAGCCAGCCAAATGTTTCTCCATGATGTTTTTAACCCTGTGCTCTGATTGGCTGGAAAGGCCCGCCTTCCTCTGAAGTGGATGTCTCCTGAGTCCATCTTTGACAAGGTGTTCACCACCCAGAGTGATGTGTGGTCCTTCGGTATTCTGCTGTGGGAGATCTTCTCTTTGGGTAAGAACCATGCATTTGTTCAAAACATGTCCTTTACAGAGGGTGGACAAAATAGTAGAAATAAAAGCTATGCAACCTTTCCTCCCATTCTTGCCTTTCAATTGAGGACTTTCAAAGAGCCTGTGTGTGTTTTGTTTGTCTGTCTCTCTTTTGGCAGGATTATGAATGAATGAATGAATGAATGAATGAATGAATGAATGAATGCCTTTATTTCGGTTTAAAAACAAAAAAATAAAATAATATTTTTAAAAAAGAATTTGTCAGACAGCAACCGAAAAAGGAATAGGCTGAAGCCCCAAGGCTTATTTTTGCCTATCCTGTAACATCATAAGAATAATTCACAATAAAAAAAAACAGTACTAGTACATCATTACAAAATACATAAAAGCTTAAACTGAAAAATTAAATTCAATCAAATTTCATTGTAACCGTTGATAATTTTATATTTTAAATTCTTCTTGAAAACTAATATAGGGTTACACATCTTTATTTCATCGTTAAGTCCCTTGCATAATTTTACACCCAAAACCCATTTGTACTTGAGATTAGTTCTGACTTTGTAAGTTTCAAACATTAGCAACCCCCTTAAGTTATAAATCCCCTGCCTTAGCTTGAACATTTTTTTAATACAAACAGGAAGTGTCTTATTTACCACTTGAAACATAATTTCTAATGTTTTTAAATATACAATGTCCAGAAATTATGGCAAAAAAACTGGACCAACTACATAATTTTGTGGATGGATGCATTGTGGCCCAAAATAATATCTCTTATAATACCTTATGATCCAAATCCACGTTAAAATTCAACAAGTTCATTAAAAAAAATGTTTTAATTCAGTTTCAGAGCATATCCAGTTTTTTTTTTCTCATGTTAAGAAGACAGTTATATAGACAGGTATTTGATTTTTAATTTTTTAAATCAGGCACTAACACTTCTTCTAACACTTCTGGGCATATGTGATTGTTTCAATGGTGCATTTGCATTTCTTTAACTGTTTTTTAATCAGATTTTCATAATTTTTTTTAGCTAAAACGATACAAAATACGCAATCTTATTTATTAGCATTTCAGACACTGTGATTTCTTTCAAGAAATTGCCAAAATTGCAGAATTATTTTACTTGTGCAGAAAAATAGCAGAAATCCACTTGAAATCAAATGCAATTTTCTCATCTCAATGAAATGCTAAAAACAAAAATAGTAATAATAGTTTAAAAAAAAAAAAAAAAACACTGAATGAATTCATCCAGAAAAAAAAACAATGAGGGAATAGGTTACCACCACACATCAGAAACTGCGATAACTAACTTCCCATTAAAAAAAACTCGAACATAGGCTAAAAATAAATCAGACACGTACACATTGTTTGTCTATGTGTTGTTTTTTAACTGTGTATTGTATGTTTTATAGTTTGAGGGTTTAGAGTGTTCTGTGTCTTTGTTGTGTATTTTACCTGCCTTAGGATGACAGCTGAAATTTAGCACTTGTCTAAACTTTACACTTTGTACCAGTGTTGATAAACGTGCATTGTCCCAACTCAATAAATCAATAAATACAAAAATACAAACATGCATGTCCAACAGGAGCTTCCCCATATCCTGGTCTTCACATTGATGAGGAGTTCTGCCACAGGCTGAAGGGGGGAACAAGGATGCGAGCACCAGAGCACAGTACACCTGAGATGTGAGTTTATGTTTTTTCAAAGCTCCAGTAAACTTAACCACAGCAGAAGGGGCGTCGTGATTCATGATGTGAATTCATTCAACAAGCTTCGTCCTTGCCATTATGTGATCACAAAAGTCTGAAATGTCACTGATACTGACGATGGTTTTGCGGTGTGTGTGTGTGTGTGTGCGTGCGTGCGTGCGTGCGTGTGTGTGTGTGTGTGCGCGCAGTTACAGCACAATGCTGGCCTGCTGGGAGGCTAGTCCTGCTGACCGACCCACCTTCACTCACCTGGTGGAGACACTGGGAGACCTGCTACAGGCAACAGTGCAGCAGGTCAGGTTTTCAACAGAGATCTGACCTCTTCTGACAACATATTCACCTCTTTCAAAGGAAAAAAAAAAAGTTCACGTTATATGGATGTAGCTGATCAAAGACAAACGTCTCACGACATGTTTTGTTTTTTCTCTGTAGGATGGGAAGGATTATATCCCTCTGGGATCTTCCATTGGGTCAGGAAACAATATTTGCAGCCAGACTTTTAAAGAAAACCCACTTGCTGTCACAAACCTGAGGTAAGGAAGCTTCAGCCATAGGAACATGAGAGTCGTAGTCGTACGGATTTTAGGTCCGAGTTACTTAAGGGTAATTTCAGTTGAGAGGACCTGCAGTTGGATAAAATGAAATGAACACAGACAGGTGTAGATATGAAAGTATGGTTGGGAGCCACATGAGCTTACTGAAACCAACAAACAGGAAACAGGTTGAGAAAGTGGAGAAAATTTCAACTCTTGTTTTGACTCTGTTCAACCGCTCCAGTTACATGAGGACTGTGGCTTCACTGCAGACTTTTGAGGAAGTGGCCTGTGAGGCACCAGATGGATCTGAGGTGAGAGAACACCTCCACTTGTGCATGCAAACGCACACAGAAACAATGAATTGGTCCCAGTGTTATGATAACACTGGGACCGTCCCTGTATCGTTTTTGCTTCAGGACGAGCAGAGTGACAGCGGCATGGTCCTACCATCGGAGGAGTTGAGACATTTCACTCGGAAAAATGGCACCAAGAGCAGAAAACTGAGCAGGTGCTATTCTGTAATATCCAATATCTTAACAGTCTTTTTGCTCAGACTTTAAATCCCGTTTGTGCGCAAAAGTACACACAAGTGTTACAACCTTTGCTTGGCTGCATCACTGATTGTCTCACGAAGAAGGGAATGTTGCAGAAATGTTGATTATGTGGCAAAATACTACGTATTTGCTTTAAGTGTATGGCACGGGGGATAATGTTAAAAGTTCAAACATCTTTCGGTTTTATTTCTTTTCTGTGTTTAGCCTCTTCACCTTCAGTATGAACAATGGCAACCAGGCACCCTTCCAGAGCGATGACACCTCAGGTCTCAATGACAATGAGCCATCTATCCTGCCGTGTGACTGGGATTCTGACGATGGGAGCTCGCCTCCTCCTGACTACAATTCTTCCTTTCTCTACCCTACCCTCTAGCATCTTTTTTATATATATAATTTCTTTTACACCTTTATACCATATCCAGTTAATTTACTCAAAATGGGATCCTCAAATTCATTATATCTGAAGGTGTCTCTGCCCTCAGCATAAATCTTTTCACATTTTCTCCTGACCAAACTTATGAATCATCTCGATTTTTACTCAATTTCCAAATCCAATATGCTGCATAAACATAGCTTCCTCAGTATCATCTTCCTAAAACCCTTTCCAAGAGCAGCTACACATTAACTGACAACACTCATCCCGAGCTACAGTATTATGCGGAATGTATTTGCTGAACCATAAAGAGCTTTTTGTGTTGGTACCTCATGCGCTGAGCTTTGTGAAAAGGAACACTGATGTGTGAAATATGTGTTCCTATTACACAGTCATTATATGCTGGAAAAATGTTATTCATTGGCTTACAGGGTGTAATAGACAGGATGATAGACATTATTTATTATCAGTCATCTCCTGAATCTTAATCATATTATAACATGATGGATTCTTTGGTATAGAATCAACATTTAGTGGTATTCAAGAGCAGATACTGATGATCACTCCAATTAAAGAAAATTGGCAATTGATTTATCATTCACATTTCCATGCACAAATGTCAGTCTAGTTAGGGCTAAATCATCTTACTGACTCCCTATTTTTGTCTCCCCTGAAAGTAATTAGATTATGTACCGTTAAAGAAAAAAAAACCCTCAGGGAAGACATCTTTAGGAATGCTCTGTCATTTAATAGAGCGCCGCTTAAAACAAACAAACAAAAACCCTCAAAAGCTAAAATATTGGCTCTTACCAAATATTTTAAACTACCAACATTTTCTATGATTAGAACAGACTTCAGAGACTGTGCTACCCAAGTAATGAATTATATTTTGTATTACTCATTTAATAAAATCCAACTCATACATTGTCATTGGTATTATTTATATATGTCTATCCATTTTTAAAAAAATATCAATTACATATTAAAAGCTGGGACAATTGCAGAATAAAAATAATCCATTTCTCAGTTTTGGTATTCTTTATTAAAATACTGCTGTACACACAAATATTGCAAAATTTGAGACAATGAACACAAGAAGGGCATAAAACATACTAAGATGGTGATTGTAGGTGTGTTGTTGATGTGGGGGATGAGAAGAGGGTCATCACTAATATTACTGGTGTGTGTAATTGATGTGGAAGATGGTGTTTCGAGCACTGACTTTGTGCAGGCTGAGTCAGGGGCACACGTGTGTGTGTGCCTGTGTTTGTGCGTCTGAAGGTGTGTGTGTCTCTGTGTGTCTCGAGGGGTTTCTAAAGCACCACATTCACCGAGTATGTTTCATTCTGTTTCACAAAAACAGATAAAATAGGACGTGATCCAACACACAGCCAGATCCCTGCAGGTTTTTTGCCCCAAAACACAGACGAGTGACATCTACAACTTCAGCCAGGATACGGTTCTGGATTCTGATGTTCAGCTTGTTTCTGATGTGACAGTGGTCCATACATGTGATCCTCTACAGTTTTATTACAGCTTTAGTTTCAACAAATTGGCCACTGAGAATCAAGAACTGTGGTTTGGCACAGCTTGGATTGTTTTTCAAGTCTGGGTGAAGCAGGTTTGGACCAAACTGATCTGATGGAACGATTCTGACGAGAGTTTCAAATTTTCATCTTGAGTATGGATCTGTGCTTAAGGGCAACATGAAACCCCTCACAGCATGATCGCGACAATGCCGTTTTAACTTCCTAAAACCTCCATCTGAAGATGCCCCGCCAACTCCACTGAAGTTCATCTATCTGACTGGACAGGGAGCAACCAATGACAGCCAAACACATTCAATCATTGGGCCCCTCCCAGCTTTTCAACATCCTGAGAGAAATCCAAGCCATCTGGGTGAGTGCAATAGCAAACGCCACTGCTTTTGTCTCCAGCAAAGTTTTGCATTTCATGATCTTTAAAAACTCAAAATAAAACAAAAAACTGTTTGGCGCCTTCTTCCTGCCCCTCCCCTTCACCCCATCCCCCTTCCCTTAACCCCTTATTCCTGCTGGAATTGGTCCACAGAGTAAAAATTTTTAACTGAGGCAAAAAAAATGATTTGCACTCCCATTTTCCATAGTGCATTCCTGCACAATAACTAAGCAAAGAGGAAAACCAGCTAGAAAAGTCACAAAAAGCATCACTATTTCTTAAATGTAGAGGGGCCACCCCCTCCGCCCCCCTGAAGGGAAGAGAGTTTTGGGATGAAAGAAGGAGGGGGAGCCAGAAAGAGACAGAGAAAAGGGACATTAGGGACGGGTGGGGAACAAAATAAGGACATTCCACAAAGAGGCAGCTGTGGCTCGACCTCAACTGGAGCCCCAGCCGCAGGGCTACACGCAAGTGCTGGACAGCCAAACAAAAATGACCCATCCTTGAGCAGTTCATGTCACAATGGTGTCCATTAACCAAAGGTGGTTGCTGCATATGTAACAAACACTTGGTAGCTGGCATCAAGAGAGGACACCCCTTCCTCAGTGCTGACAGAAACCACATTTCCACCCCCTATCCCAGATTCCAGTCCAAGATATCCCTCCCCCCCCACATATATAAGCCACATGTTCCATAATCTCCTGAACGAAAAAGTCAAAAATCCATAGTTTTTTTTTCCAGTTTTAAGAAACCTCCCCACCCACCCCAGTGGTTTGTCCTTTCTAAGAGGGGCGGGGGGACCAACAGCCGAGGCAAAGGTGGACTGGCCCATTTCATGAAATAGACGCCGTCCAGCCCCAATAAAATGCCTCGAGTGGTGTGTCCCGTCTCCTAGTGCATCAGAACGAAGGGGTGTGGTCTCCAGCCGGAGACAGATGCAGTCAATAGAATGCTGGATTTCTGTTAAGTCTGAGTCTGCTCTGGTAATTATGTCCATGTATGTGTGACTCTCTTTGTACACCCTGTAGGCCACACACACATATTCATAAAAATAACAAAAAAATAACAAAAAAATTAAAATCTTAGTGCATCCTCCTCAGAAAAATAAACCCCAACTGTAGAAATAAACAATAAAAGCAGGAAAATAGTTCGAAACCTCATGGTTTGTTTCTTGTTTTGTTCCCCAAATCTAAAAAAATGTCATACTCGTTCATCACAGCTTCCATATTTGTCCTTTTTTTCTGGTTGTTATTCCATTTTCAGCTGCAGGGTTTTCAGAAAACTAAAAAAAATACACTTTAGAAAACAGCCTTCCTGGTGGACAGTGTATGTGACTGAGGTTCACGAAGCCCTGCCCCGTTGCCTTCGCCATGCTGATGTTATTTCCATGAGCCTGGTCCTCCGCTGTAGTGCAATTGTGTGCCCCAGGGCCAGGCAGTCCGACCCCAGGCCTGAAGAGGACGCTACAGAGAGCCAGAGGCGGCAGCCTGCAGCTCTTGGAAGGTACTGTCAAAGCAGCGCTTCAGGTCAGAGTAGGTCACCACCAGGACACTCTTCTCATCTCGGGACACCAGACTGATCTTCTCCGGAACGCCCGCGTCCAGCTTCACACAGGTAAGAGTAAGGAGAACACAAAAACAAACGGTCAATTCTTTAATACAAACACAAGTTAAATATTTTGAAAAAAAAATAGTGAGCAAACTGAAAATGCGGAACAGGCATTTTAGATGTAACAAGCCGAGGTGACTCACTTTCTGACCCTGATTGAACGGATTCAATTAATCTGCAACTATTTTGATTGCTAATCATTCAAATAATTTTCCAAGCAAAAATGAAAAACACTCTTTTGATACAGTTCTCACTGCTTCTGCCTGTTTCCTACATTTTTGATGTAGGAAATAAACCAGCAATCAGACCTTCTCTGTAATAGACTGGCAAACATACACATTTTTTGCATGTAGTATTATTAGGTAGCAGGTAAAAAGAAAATAAGCCACTCTGCATTTTGGCAGACTAATAAAATTTGTTTAAAATGAACAGGAAAAGTTGCAGATATTAAACATAATAATCAATACTGACTTTATTGAGGCAGGAGACGATGTGGCTGAGGTCAATCCAGGGCGTGCCAGCTTCTGTGACCTGATGAAACAGGTGATCCCGGAAAAGCTTCAACAGGTAGCGGTCGCCCGTTTCCGACCACGTAGGGTCCTTCTGAAACCTGTTTCATACACCAAACAAAAGATTACAGAGTAGAAAACCAACCCCAAATCACATACACGGAAATGCGTGTTTATGGAAGTGTGACTTACTCCGGCCGCTCATTGATGGTGCCCAGTTTGGCCAACAGGCGGAAGAGACGGCCGTTCTGCACCTCCTGCAAATAAACAATGGTGTCATTCATCATTCTAACATGTTTTCATTCGTGAGGAAAATGAGTAACCCTTAAGTCGAAGCAGTGTTTTTCTGAGGTGATACAGGATGAATACTGTTGAAAACTATCAAATTAGGGGGGTGGGGGGGTTGTCGAGGGGGTTTAGCAGGCACTGAAACAAAATAGTAAATCAATTAATCAATACCAACCAATGAACACTGCGTTAGTTTTGAAGAGAAAGCAATGCTACCTTGTAGCTTAATAACAAACATACCTCCAGGAAGACATATCGTGAGGATATTGAATTCATGGGGTTTATGTCTGAAATCCTCTTTAGGAATAATGTACTCCTTAAAAACAGCAAGACTGCAAGGAACATTGTCCGAAACTGAAACCTTTGTCATGTTACTTCCAACCCATATAAGGTTGAGCAGAATGCATTTGTGCAGGTTTCAAAACGTCAGTTGGAAGCTGATTTTTTTTTTTCTGTCTGAACAATTATAGCAGCAACAGCATATCTAACTATGTGCACTGACATCTCCGCTTATCTATCAACAGTGAACAGCACCAACAATCATGATGAATTCAGGAAGCTCCTGAATAGCAAAACCAGCTGAAGACACATCTGTTTTGCGTGCGACCTGCTCCGGTTCTGGCAAATATGACTCCACCTCAGATGAGTAGCTACATATAATCATCTTTCCTCTCTGCAGGTATAATTTGCACCTGTCCTGTCCTCTCTTCACTCCTCCCTGCCTGTTTTACCCTGGCAGACATTTTCTGCACTAAAACAACAAAACACGATGGCTACCCTTTCTTCCCCAAGTGCACCCTGACTTTCACTTTTCTCTCAGAAAAGAACTCAAATTTAATAATAAAACACACAACCCTGTATGGAGACAAGAGATTTCTTCAATGAGCTGATTGCTGAGACGTGGCCTCATCATAAGGGAGGTCATGACGGTCACATTATAACTTACTACAAACTAAAACATGAAAATTTTCCATTTTCTTTAAAAAAGTTAATCTTCAATACAATAAAGATGGATGAAAAAACTTCACATAATCTAATTTGATGAAAAAAGGCAGAACTTAAATGCAAAGGAAAACAGTTTACTGTTTGTGCATTCGGGTTACATTTTTCAAATTCTAATTATCTGTTTCACCTCGTCTTTCCACACTGTTCATATCATTTCAATTATTTTTCTTACAGCAAAACGGGATTATCAAGCAGACTGGCTGAGTGACACCATCATACAAACATGTGAAAAACTTTTGTCAACTTCAGACACACTAGTAAAGTACACAGCACTGTTATTCTCTGTATGCACATACATGTTACCACCCTCCCCAGCACTAACTAATGGCCGATCACAGAGGTCACCAATTTTTATTTTTATTTTTAAACATGTATTGTTACTACAGAATGTAATCTCATTTTTTTTAATATATTCAAACAAAGATAAAAAGGTTCAATGAGACTCACTGAGTATCAATGAGGGCAGAAACAGAGAACACCATTTGTGGTTCGAGGTGACAACCACCACACAAATTGCTTTGGGTTTTTTTTCCCCCTGTGTTTGTGTGTTTGTGCGTGTGTGCGTGCGTGCGTCAGACTAATGGTCCACTGTGCTCTGTCAGGGTTTATTTAGCTGGTCAGGGGGCT
>CAAKHG010017336.1:0-13199 GCA_901007715.1 Dactylopterus volitans | reverse complement strand
TGTTGAATTTAACCACCCATGCATCATGAAACATTACTAATTTTTTTTTACTATTTTTTACTAACATGACTAATGTAGAGACCACCATCGCTGCCCGTTCTGACAACTCGTGGAAATGAAAATGCCACATCTCGACCTATTAACTGACTGGCTGGTTGCATTTACTCACAGCATGCTCCACTGCAAGGAGATATGATGAGCTCTTTATGAACCCAGTTTGATCATGCAAATTAATTTGGATTTAATGCATTTTCAGCTTTCACAAAATAAGCCTATATTTTTTTCAAATGTAGCGAGAACAAAGTTCCAGAACGTACCATCCCAGCCATTGGTGCTGGAGTGTTGTCTGTGTAGAAGTAGGTGGTCCCCCCTACAGTCTCTTTCTGGATTATGTGGGTGCCCTGGTCAGATGCAGTGGTGGGCACCATGTAGGTGACGGGGTTTGGGGTGTGACTGCGCCGACGAGGAGCAGGTGAGGTGTGAGGTGTAATTTTGGGCGAGTGAAGAGGAGAAGACCCAGCAGACAAAGACATTCCTAAAATTCATGACAGAAGGACACATTTTAAAATCTACACAGTTCAAAACCACCTGTTGAAAACTTGTTGAAAGCTCAAAAGGGACACAACAGTAACAGGTCTTGCTTTTGTTTCAGCAGTGGCACATGTGGTGCTACACAACCCCCGACTCCCAAAAAGAAAAGAAAAAATTTAACCTGGAGCCAGCGCAGCAGCTGTGGAGCTACTGAGGCCAGGATGTGGAAAGAGAGGCGAAGGGAAGGCCTGGACAGTGGACTGAGCCATGGTGGCCATTCGAGGAGCTCCCTTAGGGATAAACTCAGTTGCTGCCGGATTAGGAGTCTAGTGACACACATAAAATGCAAAAAAAATACATGAACTGTACCACTCCTTTTGCAGACAATAAATGTGGATGCAGATTAAATTCACACCAATGATGTCTGAAGCACAGAACTGAACTTTCAAAGTATTTAAAAGAGGTTAGATGTTGGACAGTGTGAGTTTTTACTCACCTTTCTCCTTTGGGAAATGCTAAGAGCACCAAAATCACTGAACAGTGAAGATGTTGGGGAGTTCACTGGATCTGTGGAGGGAGTTGAGCAGTCGTGCACTTAATATTCACTGGATGAGTGCACACTACTGTAGCACAGAGCAAGAGTGTAAGAGTATTACCATGAGTGCTGTGGCTGAAGTTCTTGGCACCATCGTTTAGGAGACTGGGAGAGCTGCTGCTGGTAGTTATTCGCTACAGAGCATCAAGAACAGATGTGTGTTGAGAAGCTCTTTTGCATGCATTCATGTTTTTCATTGAATTGGCATCTAATTTATGATGATTAAATCATCAAAACACATTTGAACCCCTTTAAGAGCAGACTGTGTGGGGACCTACAAATGTCATGTGAGCAGCTCAGGCATGGCTTGGGAGGATGTGCAGCCGTGTAGTAGCTGAAAAGTTACTTGTTTGACACCTGGCTCATCCAGAGACAAAGTCTCTTAAGCATGGTGGGCTTTATTGTCAATGTAGTGTGTGTTTGTGTGTGCTCAAAAGGGTGAAAGAGCCCATATTGTAAGACGCTTTGCATAGAAGCGCTACATACATGCAGTTCATTTGCCATTTCAATTTAAATAACATTAAATGTCTTGTACCTGCATCATTGAGTATTTAGACTCTGCTGGGCTTCCAAACCCATTGACCCCAATAAAGCTGCTGCTGAAGTAAGAGTTGGTAAGATTGGCATCGCTTAGGGGTGCACCCTCCATTCCTGGAACTGCAGATGACAGAAACCAAAGTTGAGCAATTCCTAACTTAAGAGCAAAAACAGAGGGATAATGTTGTGAATGGACAGTCATGAAAGTTGTAACTTCTACACTGGAATGTTTGCTTAGCCAATCACAGAGCTAATTAGACAGGATGTCAACAGTTCCACAACCGCAGTGAGAGACGTTGCTACAGCATGCAACATGGCAGTAGCATTAAATATTTAACTTCTTAATCAGTAACACTCTTTCGGTTGTGATGTTAAATTTTACTGTTGAGGTAGAAAGGGTAGAAACGCATCCTTGCGCTGTGGATAAATGTTCGCTCCGTGTTGTTTACATTGCGAAAATGAGGCAACACTGAGCAAAACAATGCCTTGTGCGCGGCTAGGTAGCAATTAGCTAAATTAGCAAACATTACAGTCATGATGAACAATATCGCTACAGCTCTCACTTTCATTTAACCGCAGAGACGCTACTGGCACGCAGACACAAATCGCGCCTCTTAGCAATGATATTTGCACGTCAGTGAAAGCAGACCATTTAAAACTGATGTAGCTGATATTAGCAGACTAGCAGCTACGTTAGCTAACTTTCGCGAGTCCCGGATTTCTGCCCACTCACAACTGTCACCAAAAGGCCTCCCCCGTGTGAGCTACAGCAGCATGGCTACAGTTGTCTGTTTATTACAAGCATAATTAATACGTGACCTGGAGAAAAAAACGGGAGAAACTTGAGGTGATCAATGCGTGCTGTTGAATTAAGTAGACAAGCTTAAATCATTTATAGCACGTAAACAAAACGCACGCTGTTCCTGGGCAAAGAGGCCTCGGTCAATCCTCGGGCTAAATTTTGACAGAGCTAAATAAGGCCCAAAAGTAAAGTCAGAGAGCTTCACCCCCCGTGAGGCCGCGTCTTGTTTTGATTTTTTACTCACTGGTTAACAGTGGCCCATCCAGAGATGTTGTTGCAGGCCCCAGGGTTTCGCTCTTCTTGGACACGCCGGCTCCCCCGCCGCCCGGACAGGCCGCCGCGGAGCCGCTGAGGGAATACCCTGCTGGCGTCCCGCCACCCCCGGCCATAGACAACGGGACGGGGCTACCGCCACCGTGCAGCGGCAGGCTTGCCATGGACGGATCCTCATGCAGGAACTGACACTCGTCTCCATAAAAACAGGTTTTGTCTTTTGCGTAGTATCGGCAAAACTTAACCTTGACATTGGGTATCCCGGCACCCCCGAGCGGAGCAGCTGAAGCTGGGAGTCCACTGTTCATGACACCGCCGCCGCCGCCGCCGCCGGAAGACACTCGAACATAGAGAGACGCAGAAAGCTAGCCAGCTAGCCAGCTAGCCTGTAAACAGTTTCCCCTCCAAGGAACGGATGAATATAACTTGTGCTGGTGAAGAACACTTAAGAAGCTACAGTGCTCACATCATAATGCCAGTTTGCATTTTGGTTCTAGAAGATATGGTTGCACGCGTGGAACCCTGATCAACGTTATTGTCGCTATCCATGCAGCTGCCGTCTTCGCTAAGTAGCCTGTTGTTGTTTTTACTCGCACACGGGGTGCCCCGCTACGGACCCGCTAGCGCAGCTGTGCATTGTGGGTAAAGTGTTCTGGCACCAGGTCACCCGCTGGAATACAAAATGCAAATGTGGTCATGCAGTTCAGATGGGGAGTGCAAGCGAATCATGCAGCTGGTAGTAGTGTGAAGAGTCGCATTTGCAGGATCAGTTCTCCCCACTCTTTGCTCTCTGCGCTCAGCTGAGTTGAAATTAGAATTTATTTGAATGCAAATTCTACATTTACACTCCAAAGCTTGGTCAGGAAAACGTTTTTTGTCAGGGTACAGTACTGGTAAAAACAAAATAAATAAAAGCATGAAAGGGATAGACAAACGTGAGCTGCCTTAACTCATCAAATTAGAAATAAAATTGAACTGAGAAACAAAAACCCACATTTTCATTAAGCCTGCACATCCTTGAACGCACAAATCCCTCCCACAGCAGAGAGGTCTCTCCAAACTTAATGACATTGTGTATCAAAATTATATCAAAGCAACTGTCATGAAGCCGCTGTCAGTGACATAACACAGTCAATATTCATCAATTTCACTCAGTTGTCTGATGGGCGCGTTCCTTGTCTTCCGATGTGCCCTCACAAAAGGGCTTTTGTACATTATTAGTGATAGTTGTAGTAGTACTTGAATTAGTTTTAGTATTAGTTTTAATTACCAATAGTATTATTTTTTCATTTATTTAAATGCGTAGCCATACATTTTCCTAGTCAGAAGGGGCCCTTACATGTGACCCAAGGGACTTGTATTTTTAACTCTCAGAAATTTTTGAAAATATGTCAGAAATATTCTGCATCACAAATGTTAGGCGTGGTCTGACTGTCATCAAGCTCACTTCCTTGTTTATGGGCTACTCACACACATCTTCCACATCAAAGTTTCAGTGTGACATCAGAGAATGACACTGACAGAGAGACATTACTGATGCGCAGGCAGAGAAATATGATTGTTGGTGAGTCAGACACTCTTCATTGGCATTGCAGAATCAAGATGGGGAAAAGAGTTTTAGAGATATTTATTTTGTTTTTGGTATTATTGTTCTATCAATTATTGGATAGGGTTTTGTATTTGAATGTAGAAAATTTGAAGATTATGTTAAGATAGTTGATATTCGAATTAAATGTTTCATAGTGTCTGCAGTATATGGCAACACTGAGATGCTTTTTTAACATTACAGCATGAGGAACATCAGAGATCGGAGGCAAACCGCTTGTATTGAGAGACTGTCACACAAAAACGATGCTCTGTTGAGGCAAAAAACTAGTTCATATATCACAACTACAATTGTGTGTCTCCCTGTCATAACTTGATGAGTGACAATTTCGATATATTAACCTTATAAGCATTTGGAAAAAAATAAGAACCATTTCCTAAGGGCATGCAATCCCTTCCCGAAAGACTAAGCCATCAATTTCATAATATGTGTATTATAAATGCATATATTTCTACAAATATTAATAATAATATTCTTAAAAACTTGTCGCACATCTTTCTATAAAATGTATATTTTCTTCTAATCCACCTTTCTTTCATTTATGCCGTGGAGACATACAAACACTCAAAAAAAAAAGTTTTAATTTTCCAGCTGTTCTGCTGCTGTGTGCTGTTTGGGTGCACAGCTGTGACGGCATGGCAGCGCAGAGCAAGGTCTGCGTCCCCAGTCATGAGGTAAGTGCTGAAAGGATGCTTATTGTATGTAAACGTGAGAATGATCATCAAACTCAAAGTAACAAGAAGTCAGGTACAGCGTCTGACGTCACACAAAGCCATTGGTTTAGTGATCATTATTCGCTGACGGCTCAATTGGATGCAGGAATCTGATATTAGAAATACATTCATGCACCAGCTTCAACAAAAACTTTCAGAAAGTTTTCAGTTTCATCCAAGCTCTTTACTTTTTTTATTTGCTACATAATGAGTTATGCCTTTCTTTTGTATGTGTGGTTGTGACTGTCATGAGTCGCTCTTTATCTTAAAATTAAAAGTGAGACAAGTGCTGTTTAACAATACTATTTTGTTGAGTTTCCCTGTCAGCACTTCTGGCTGCAGCTTCCACCAAGCCCGAGTTGTAATGGCCAAGAGTCCATTATAGTAAAAAGTAAAATTAATTTTGCAATTGGTTAATTGATCAGTTAACTGCCACTTGTGTGAGTCTAGTCCTTAAGTGTTGAATTGTATTCTTTGGAATTATTGTTATATTCTGTACAGTTTACACACACTGGAAAATAATATTGTAGGGTTAGGATTAGGGTTACCGAAAGTGTAAGTCTACCTTTTGGCATTTATTTGGCCAATACGACAAATGTATTTCATTATATTTCTATGTGCTGTCAAAAATGTATTTAAACATCCCTGATTTAGACGACAGGTTTCACAGAATGTTTTTATTTTGGTTGGGTTTGACAATGTATGACCGCAGTTGCTTACAATTGTTGAATACATGTATTAAACAGATCATTGAGTGAATGTACCAAATTTTTTTTACAACTGAACATACACAAAAAAACATACTGTAAGTAAACCAGGGCTTAAGCCATTACATGTTTGTTTGTTTTATTGTCTTTAAAATGCAAACATTTAAGCCTCTTAATGCCTAATTTTAAGGTATTTTTTGATCATGTGAAGCACTCTGAGTATCTGCCCTGTCGAATATATACACTGTATTTACACTGTCTTTAAGAGTATTCTATATGCATTTACTTAGGAACATGAAAATGCAGAACAAGGCTCTAAAACAAAAACCAAAAAAAAATCAAACTTTGCTATACATTTGTTTTTGTTACATCTCTGTTTAACAGTCTGTGTGTCGGTTTATGCGTTTTTTGTTTTTGACAGCCTGCCATTCACAGAGGACAGGTTGGAGGCAACTGTACAGGCACAGAGTGATACTTTGCAGAACACACAAGCAGACACATAATGTAGTTCCTTCTGCGAGTTTTAAAACACTGGCAGACAAAATACAATGGGCATTTTTACAAAATCATTTTTGACGTGAAAAAAAAAATAAATGTAAAAGTTCACCTTTTGTCATTAAATAGCCTCTACTATCATATCATTGAATGCAGTTGTTCAATAACAAGTCATGTATTTCAGGTGGCATGTTTTCTGCCAGCTGACTATCTGAATACATCTGGGCCTGTCAGCGTAGAGGTGGGTGTTGGTAAGAAACTCATCATCTCCTTGGATGGCCTCAATGGACGTCCTGTGTGCCACTGGATCCGAGGAAAAGACATAGTTGCAACAATGTAAGTGAATGTGTGTGTGTGTGTGTGTGTGTGTGTGTGTGTGTGTGTGTGTGTGTGTGTGTGTGTGTGTGTGTGTGTGTGTGTGTCGTGTGCTTTTAGTGTGTTCTCTTTTTTAATGAGTAAACTTAGACTTTGCTTTTAACTTCTCCAGAAATGGAAGTCTCTCCATGCTCCTACCTCCACTTTCTCAGTTGGACTCTGGGAAATACACACTGAGCTGTGACACTGGCCATGGGATCAGGTCCTCACTGTCCGTGGCTCTCCACGTAGTTATGAGTGAGTATCTGCACTCTTATATACCATCACCTCTACAGCCACACAGTGTCCAGTGAGCACCAAGCACACCAAGGAATAACTAAACTGTCAGATGCAGGTAATTTGTTGTGAAAATGTAGCCTGAAATACGTGTTTACAATAATGTCAAATTTTTTCTAGGTCGTCCTACAAAACCTGAGTTGACCCTGGTTAATGTAAATGTGCATGGTAGTTCCCCTCATTTCAAGTGTGAGTCTGAGGGTTTTCCAGAACCCACCCTGAAATGGTTTGGGTAAGATATTATCCATTGCATCTACCGAAAAACAAACAAAAAAAAAAAAAACATCAGCAAGATAATTTTCTCCTTCCTCCGAGCAGTAATCAAGAGACAATGAAGACAACAAGAAACGGAGGAACTGTTGAAAGCACAGTAAAGAGTTATAAATATAGTGACAAAGGAGTGATGTGTTGCGCCACTAACCCTGAAGGACAAGAATGCTCCCAACTGTACGACTATGGTAATTAAATATTAAAAAGTTGATCATGTCAGTGCTACAAAAGATTCATCCATGCTCAATGACTGTGTAGACAAACTAGTATTTAAAGAAATTTATTGTTAAAAATTTATTGCACACAGATTCAGAACACGTAGTAAACAATGCCGCACCCGATGCACACGGCCTGTTATGTGATACGATGCCCTGCGTTGGTTTTGTTAGATCTAGCAAGTGACTCCGTGGGAAATGGCGAGGTTTCTAACGTGATCTTGAGCCCCGGTCAGCCTCTATTGCTTCGCTGCCGCACGAAACGGCCTGGATATCCGTCAGTGGTGTGGGAGAAAGATGGCAATCTAATTAATGCCAGTGTATCAGCGTGCCCTTCAAAAACCCCAGAGGAGGTATAGTAACTAAGATTTCTTTGAGCACATTTGAATTTTACCACTGAAATGCTTTTGTTAACACTCCTCCAATGCCATTCTAATAGTTTTCATTCTGAGGAACACTTGTCAAATCGCCGCAGTCATCTCGAAATAATCTAAAAATGCTCTTCTCTTCCTTAAGATCTGCATTAGAAATGACAAACATTTGAGAAGTTTGATGGCCTACTTGTTCATCGAATCAGCCAGTGTGGGCCACAGTGGCACCTACACTTGCAGGAGTCAAAACAAAACCAGATGTGCTTATGTTCAAGTGCGGGGTTAGTGCAGCCTTTTTCACATTACTGTCACCAGTGAATGCTACTGACTGATTCTTTTTTTTTTTAATCATATTTATTTGTGCAACTTGTGCATGCTTTCATTTGATTCTTGTGTTGCCTCAGCTGAAGAACTCCTCTCTGTCAAGCTGGATAAAAGAGAAGTCATACCAGCCCAGGAGGCATCCAGCTCCTGTTTGCTGGCTCACGTTTCTTACCACCCTGTGCTCCAGTACTGTACCTGGGAGGCTCCTGATAGACATATGACCAAATGCATCATGGATGAATGGGAAACAAACAACAGGTAGTTGACTAAAAACGAAGCCGAAAGCATTTCACTGACCATCAAGATTAGCAATCATAGTCTCGTGGCAATAGGGGCCAGAATTAGAGCGGTACACAGTTTGGATGATTTCATCGACAACTCTCAGCCATGACACTGTCTCCTCAGGACAGTGAGGCTGTGTAACACACTCAAATCTGGGCAATATAAGTTACACCTGAAGGCCAGAGGACCAAACCAAATGATGATAATATCTGTGTGTGTTGTAGGTAAGATTCATTGCACAATTGTACTGTTGTTTCATACTTGTTTTCAATTTATATTATTACATTACAACATTTTATCGTCTGCTTACTTTTTTTGACAGAACAACCAGAGTTCAAATTCAGTGCTAACAACCTAAATAATACCATCAGCATTGGGACCGCGAGTGCTGTGCCAGCAAATTATACTTGGATGTCTTGTTTTCCTACCAATGACAGGTATGATTTCTGTGAGAGTGATGAAGGTCAGTGAACTCTGTACAAACACTCACGTTTCATCATTTCATCCTCTTTGTCTAATTGCAGCTGTGAAGTAGATTCTGATTGGGAAGAGATCCCAGGCGCCTCACAAACTGATTTGGACGTGCTCTGTAACAAGACAATAAGGAGCTCACTTAGCACGGATGGATTGGATGGACACTATTTAAAGTTTTGCCTGACTAACTCAGTTGGCTCCTGGTGCAAAGTTCACTACTCAGTATGCTACCCACCTTCACCCCAGGCCTTCGGAGCCGGTGAGATTTACTTCACCTGACAAAATTAAGGCCACATACAGTGATCTTTTATGGCGGTCAGTACATGTGCACTGTGTTTTGTTTTTTCAGGTGTTTCAAATGCTGAGGACGGCAGCTTTGTGGTGATGAAAATAGGCAGTTTTCTCTTGATTCTGGCTTTGATCGTGGTCAGCATGGTACTAATGTATTTTGTCAAAAAGAAGGTATGTGCACATCTCCACACAGGTACACTTAAAGACAATGACATACATTAGTAAAAAAGATATTTTATTCGTACAAAACTTTTAAAAGGTTACGAAATGCTTAAAGATGATCGAAACATTTCAAGACTGAAGCAAATAAATTCAGTCACTTAAAGTAGTAAACAACTAAAAAAAAGAGAGTAAAATACCCAACAATATTGCAAACAACAGCTGATAATAAAATCTCTTGTTTCCAACAGAAACCACAGTATCATCCCCAGCTTCAGATGATCCAAATGATTGGACCCAATGATAATGATTACATCTACATTAATTTTGAGAACTTTGAATATGAGCGGAAATGGGAGTTTCCCAGAGAGAATCTGAAATTAGGTATGAATGATGTTCATGGCGATTCTGTGTTAAGTGGCAGACTTTTTCATTTTATTGTCCACATGAGCAAAGACAGTGCCTGTGTTGTCCACAGGTAAAGAACTGGGCTCTGGTGCTTTTGGCATGGTGGTGCAAGCCACAGCTTATGGCATTAACAAGCCTGGAGTGCCACAGCAGGTGGCTGTCAAGATGCTCAAAGGTCGGCGTTTCACATGTTTAAACTGTAAGATAGATGCAAACTATTATGGAGGTAAGCTGACTGAGGTCAGATGATTTGGTATTTTGCCTTGTAGAGAAACACCAAACAGTGGAGAAGGAGGCTCTGATGTCAGAACTCAAAATGCTGACTCACGTTGGTCACCATTCCAACATTGTTAACCTTCTTGGCGCATGCACAGACTCAGGTGAACCACTAATTACACCAACGCACTTCAAATACCAGTTTACACAAATACCAGTGTACATGCAATGATGGAACTGGTTATGTAATTGTTTTTCCCATGTAGGACCCCTATACCTGATTTTCCAGTACTGCTGTCATGGAGATCTGCTGAACTACTTAAAGAGCAACAGTGAACGCTACCACAAGTCTGTGACCGACGCTTTCAATAAGGATCGTTTTAACAGCCTTTACCACAACCTGAAACCAAAGAGAAGTTTTAGGTGGGTGGTTTGAGGTGTATTTTTGAACAATTCTTTGAGCAGGCATGGTTTAGCTTTCCAGTCAATAATGTTGGTGTCTTCTCAGTGAGCAAGAGACAATAGTGGACAACTACATGCCCATGTACCCCTCTACCACCAGGGGGCAGGAGGACGCTGCCCTCCTCACTCTCAACCTCAGTGACATGGACAGCATGGAAGGTCAGACGATACCGCCTGAGGTTCTAGGCCAGACATGCTGCTACAATGATTAAATTCAAACATCAGCATACAGCACTCATTGAACTGCTGTCAGGATAGCAGACAGCAGCAGAACTCACAAAACTGTGTTGTGTTAATCCTAATTGGTTTATCTGCAGAGATTGATGAAGTCCCCGATGATCAGACAGACGACCTGCAGACCCTCACCTTTGATGACCTGTTGAGCTTTGCCTACCAAGTGGCCAAAGGCATGGAGTTCCTCGCCTCCAAGAATGTAAGGAACAAAGCGGGAAAACCCTTCACTTTATAACAGCGCAGACACACAGAAGGCAGTGGTGTTACAACCAACGAGGTTGTTTTCCTCGATGTTGGTTGGTTTGACTGTAAATCTGATTATGAAAAAACTACCAGGCGGGTTTTTTCTGGAAACTGTGTGAAGGACTGTAGCCTCGTTCAAGAAAAAACCTATTAAATCTTTTATGCCAGATCCAATTTAAAAAAAAATATATTTTCTAACATTGCTTTGATATATGTCCTGTTTTCATAAACAATTTCATTCACTTATTTGTAACATATTCTGTTGACCTTTAAGTGTATCTACAGTACATGTCAACTAATGTGTAGTATTTGGTGTTTAGTGGAACAAAATTTATTTTGGTAAGGGGATGATTTTAACGAGATCGCTGTGCTTTTAAAAGTGGAAGCTTGCCACTGGCACCAATGTGTTCCTAAAGTATTTTGGGAAAAATATTCAGATATATTTGATGGTTTCAGTTGCAGATTTGCATTTAATGGAGGAATGGGTTATTTGACTCAGTGGAGGTCTATGCTCTGCTCTGGTTTTCCATGTTCTGATAAACCATATCGCATTCGTGTATAATTGGCCGGTTGGTGTTCAAATCCAGAGGTAGACTTTATCGAATGAATATGCACATGTTCTTGAACATGTACAGTGTTTGACTTTGGAAAATCACTCGCACATGTGAAACAATCGAATCAATTATCCAATTAGTTACTTCATTGATAAAGAACAAATAACGTTCACGTGGGAAATTCAGTGTGCAGTTGTGAATTTGGTCTTCATGGATGATGAGTGATGTGATTCAAGCTCACTGTCCCCGTCCGTCCGCAGTGTATCCATCGGGACCTGGCAGCTCGAAACGTGCTCGTTACAAAGGGCCGACTGGTGAAAATTGGTGACTTTGGATTGGCCCGAGACATTGACAACGACTCCAACTACGTTGTGAGAGGAAACGTATGTCAAACACGCCACTGCTGCTTTGTCATTTTGTTCCTCTCGCATGTGACAAGTGACTGACATGGTTTTGCTGTCTGGCAGGTGCGTTTACCAGTCAAGTGGATGGCGCCGGAGAGCATCTTTCAGGGGATGTACACCATGAAGAGCGACGTCTGGGCTTATGGCATCCTCCTCTGGGAAATATTCTCACTAGGTATCCCTCTCAGACCAACACTTTTCCATGAGCCGTAGCTTCAAAAGGCAGGCACACAGTCGATTCTGCACAACAATTAATCTTTGTAACTGTTGGCCTCAGGTGTCACTCCGTACCCAGGCATGAAGGTCGATCACACATTCTATTCAATGATTGAGAGAGGGTTTAAGATGGAGTGTCCCTACTATGCCGACGAGTCTGTGTAAGTCTCTCCACAGTCAATACTGTACGTAGTCATAACAAAACTGGTAATAAAATGATAATAATAACAAAATAACCAGAAATGCAGCATTGCGTCTTTGCAGAAAGATGAACCTTGCCTACATCACCGAATATTTCATTAGCGTTGTATATGTTGTGGGGGGGGGGGTTTTCCCAGGTACGGGATGATGTGTATGTGCTGGACCCTGAATCCCTGTGATCGCCCCGCTTTCTCCAAACTGGTGTCATATATGTCTCACCAGCTGACAGACAGAGAGGAGAAGGTAGGTAGACCGTTAGAGCCAAGCCAAGACATCAGCAGCATTTCTCTCTCACCAAATAACCCAGCACTCTTCCTCTTTCAGCTCTATCATAACATCCTCGGCCAGGGATCCAGCGACTACCAGAATATACCTGCCATTTTGAACATTTCCGCTTTGACTAAAAAACAAGAGAACAAGGTGCAGTCAACCAACGAATACTTTAAAGCCCATGCAGCTGAAGACAGCAAAGCAGAAACGGCAGAGTCACACATAGTGGCAGCCGACGACAAACCTCTGAAGGCATCTGGTGCAGAGTGATCAGCTAACAATCAGCTCCTGTAAATCTCAAAACAATTATATCAACACTTACAAAAATAAATGCATCATTTAGCATAACTTTCCATAATGTTTAAACCACCAGTTTCAACAAAATTATCTAACTGGGAGCTCGAGGAGTAGTGCAGTATTTTTTTTTTCAATTCCAGGTGTTCAATTGTGCAGCTAAAAACTGAAGACAGCTTCAAAAAAGAGGATCCTAAATATTCTCAGGATTATATTGTAGACTAGTAAGCTATTATATATTATATCACAGTGTTATTGTTTATGTGTGTGTGTGTGTGTGTGTGTGTGTGTGTGTGTGTGTGTGTGTGTGTGTGTGTGTGTGTGTGTGTGTGTGTGTGTGTGTGTGTGTGTGTGTGGAGACAGCATTTCCTCAAGCTTCAGAAATATATTGCCATTTAACC
>CAAKHG010017326.1:13706-45962 GCA_901007715.1 Dactylopterus volitans | reverse complement strand
TGATTAAAATAGTTTGTTGGTTGAAATAACATCTGCCATCATTTCAGGCCCTGTTCTTGTTCTCCCGGCCACCAGTTATGTTCCTCCCTTTCTTCATCACCTGACCTCCCACCTACCTGCAGACGTGATACTGACTCTACCCAATTACCCAGTTTAAATATTAGACCTGCTTATCATTTGACACATAGTATATTGTACAGACACAATTTACAAAAACGAAGCTAATTCCATGTTGAATTACCATTAAGTATTCAAATGTACATTCATTGCATACCAGAATGTATGTATGTAAGGCACAAGGGTGTATTGCATTTTCACAAATAGAATAAAGGTTTCACAAATCAGAAACTGCATTAAAATTATTGTTTAGCCTGTGTAGATGAATCCAGTCCAGATTTGAGAAGTGTAGGTACAATGGTTTTTGAACTAGATCTGGTCTAATATGGTCTGGATGCGGAAAAAACTGAGAAATGTGCCTTTATTGCATTTTCACAAATAGAATAACGGTTTCACAAATCAAAAAACTACATTATAATGAATGTTTAGCCTCTGTAGATCACTCCAGTCCAGATTTGAGATGTCTAAGTGTAATGGATGCTGGAAACCGGAGAAAATAAAAATTTCACAAATACAGTAACGGTCCTCAGGCAACTGCAATATGTTAACAGAAATGTCTAAAATGTTTTCACTTGAAGAAGTGTCACAAAAGGTTAGGGCTAGACAAAGCAGACAATCAGTGGACAAACAGTCGCTGCACACTATGTTAATTTCCCCTTAACTTTCTCCCTAAGTGCCGAATCGGAAGCTGCCGAATCGGAAGCCAACTTCAGCGTCGTCAGTGAAGAGAGTTATTCAGATGTTGGTGGAACATCAACCTCTGACACATCTGACGCCCATTTTTAGTTTTCTGAAAAGCCTGTTTTTGGAAGGTTTACTGAAACTGTTCATCCAGGTTTCTCCATTCTTCTTGATAAATCCACACCAGTGCATGCTGTCGTTCTTCAGTTGCCTCAGTCTGACTGATCAGTTCTTGACATTTTTAGAGTAACTGGCCTTAAGTCCTTAGTATAAAGTGGACAAAACACAGCCCAGTACTGGCCCGTTGACAATCTCTATCCAGAATGCAACGTCTTCAAAGGAAGACCAAATTACCCCTCAAAAAACCAAAAAAAGGCAGTGATATACTGGCATTAATCTCATCATTACATCATTACATGTCTGCGCTGCAATTTAATTTGGTTCATCCAGAAAATAACATCTACATTTATTCTGAAGTAAAGGCCTCAACTTTTGCAAACCTCAAACATTCTTTACAGGTTAGCATCAGTTTGTGTGTGTGTGTATATATATATATATTTTTTTTTTCGTCCCAACACCCAGCGTTCCCAACACAAAGAGTTCCTAGATATGTAATTCTTTCCCTAGTTCCATCCACCAACATGAAGGAGGTTTGTCACCTATACTGCAGCTTCTAGGGATCAATGGAGACCTTTTGGCTCCACCTTTGAGGAGCTGCCATGCTGTCGAGTTCATATACTGTATATATGACTGATGTTTTGTCTTTTACCTTGAAGAACATACCATCACTCTCAGTGAACACGCTGTACTGCAGTTGAAGCTGTCCTGTATCTGCTGACAAGACCTCTGTATTTGTATATTTTTGGATCATATTTCTATGAACATTCCTCTCTACTCAGAATGGATGAGCTTAATTTACCATGGTTTTATTATTTGATGTGCTTCAGGAGAATGATACTCTCATAAATATTCCCCCGACCCCAGCGTGTACTACATGGTGTTAGCCCTTACTTCGCCCTCCGCTGTCAACCTGTCGCCGTTGACGCGTCTTTGTGTGTTTTCCAGGGGTCGGCCTGCTGGTGCCTCATGGAGCTGTGGCTGAAAACATGTCCTGGGAGATGTACATGGTGATCAATCAGGGCGAGACGAGGTGAGGCCAGAGTTTACCCAAATATCATTTCGCGCATCTCTCTGTCTGCCAGTCTCCCTCCACCTCATCATCCATCTCACCTAACTCCCCGTGGTTTGTCCTCCCTCGTTATTCACCGTCCTCTCGTTTTGATTACAGCTGCTGCGTTTTAGACGGCAGGAGCTCAGCAGGACTTTCATTTTCTTAAAATGCTTGTGGAGTAGAGTTGAAGTTTAAAGCACTCCATCACCGCAGTGTCAGTAGTTTGACAGCAGAAGCAGTAAAAGCTGTCTGTAAAAGTTTTACAGCCGGCCAATCAGAACACTGTTGTAGTTCATGTGAGCAGCAGAAGAAAGCATTGATTGTCTGATTGATTGATTGATCAGTAAAAGGTTAGATAAAAGGATGAAGTAAAAATATTAAGTTAATTAATTAAGTAAAAGTGAGAAAAGTAATTAAAATAATAGGTAAACAAAGTAAGTAAAGGTAAATAAAGTAAGTAAAAGTGAGAAAAGAAAGTAAATTAAAATGAGTAAGTAAAAGTAAATAAAATGATATTTTTTTCTTAATTCTAATTACTGACTTTAGTTAAGTAAAATGGTAAGTAAAGGAAGTTAGTAAAGGTACATAGAATAAGTACGAAAAGTGAGTAAAGTTAGTAAGAGGAGTAGGTAAAACAAGAATATATAACGCTTTCTGATTACAGCTGATTGAGGTGCACAAATTCTGATGTGCCGATATGTTCAGTCTGTAGTATCAAATGATGTTCCCATACAACTAAATCTAATTCTAAATTTCATATTAGGCATAAGGGGCGACACGGTGGTGTGGTGGTTAGCACCATTGCCTCATAGCAAGAAGGTCGCAGGTTCGACACGGAGTTCGCACGTGGGTTCTCTCCAGGTACTGCGGCTTCCTCCCACCTCCTAAAAGCATGCTGAGGTTAATTGGCTACTCCAAATTGCCCATAGGTGTGCGTGAGAGTGTGAGTGGTTGTCTGTCCTTCATGTGGCCCTGCGATGAGCCTGCGATGAGCCTGCGATGAGCCTGCGATGAGCTGGCGACTCGTCCAGGCTGTACCCTGCCGTTCGCCCATTGCCAGCGGCTCCAGCACGACCGCGACCCGGAACAAGCGGAAGACAGTGAATGAATATTAGGCATAAGCTATTAATGTTCCAGTGAAAAGCCGGCAATGTGAGGATGGCTACATATATACATGTATAGCCCTAGGGTCCTGTTAGTCAGAAGGTTGGTGTGGTGGACTTCAGACTGAGAGAGGCGAGTTTGACCCCATGTTGCAACAGTTATTTTCACATTTACAATGGAGTTTCTTTCACAAACCAATCATCACTCTCATCAACATGTGATATTAAAAACTAATACATTTCATTAAAAAAAGATCAAATCATACATTTGAAATCAACAAAATCCACAAGAAAGTAAGGTTTCACTAAGATATAAGTAAGAATTGAATTTAATTCTGTAGGAGCTTAAAACAACACCTTTGTTGATTTAACTAGAAATGCAATGATTTACAATGGAATTGTAGGTCACATTAGCATAAGCAAATATTAGCAAATATTAACTGAAAGCAGCATTATCACACTGATGAGCACATCAAATCAGCAAAGAAAAAAACACATTCAGTAGTACAACTGTCATACATAAAGTAGAAGTGTGTGACCCCTCCCCTCATTCCTGTGTGTTTACCGCCAGGATGCGTGGCAGATGGCTCCCAGCGAGCGCCACATCCCATCTCCCTCTCCCTATAGGAAGCTTCTCGCTGTCACAATATGGGTGCTCATTTCCAGAAGCTACCTCGCAGGTGGTCGTCTGGGCTTTGATGTGCCCATTGCTGCTGCTGGAAAAAGTCAAGTTCCTGGCGTGTGACCCTGGCGTTGGGCGTAGAGGAGTGGAGGGTGACGAGTTTGGGGGAGAGGGCTCAGCAATAGACTCCTTAATTTAGCCAACTGACTCGCAGGAAGCGAAGTCAAACCTCCAATCTCTTTTCTTATCCCGGCTACTCTGGCGAGAGTCAATATGTAGTTATGTACTCTACTCAGTGTCAACAATGTGGCGCTCTGGGAGGGAGTCACGACCCGGGAATCTAGTTTAAACGATGATGAATGGAGTGCGCTGCACTGATGGACATGCACAGCAGAGGTTCACATGTCTCCCGAGGCCTTTCATCTTGGCAGTGTTCGCATTATGTATTCTGATCACAGCATTATGTATTCTGATCACAGCGGGTGGGGGCTGTTTGCATGCTCTTCCCTGCAGTGAACCATGAGGGCGTCCAGCTTCCTCTGAAGTGTCACCGTTTATTCACTCTGCTCCACTTTAGCAAAGTCACAAAAGAGAAGATACCTCCAGAGAATGCACATTAGCGGTAAAACGACGGGGGCCTGCCCACTGCTGTGACGGCGTACTTGAAATAATGAGCCTGTCATTTTTTTTTTTTTTTGCTCAAATTTAAAAGCAATTTTCTTTGAATGAAAGAGCAGCCCTGTTTTGATGAGAATATATACAGCTCATCTGTGATGTCGCTGAAATGCATCGCAAGTCAGTTACTGGTCCAAAGCTGCCATTGTCTCCTGTTAGAGACGATACGGTTCAGTTTAATAAGGACAGATTAACAGAGAAGATTAATAGCATTTATTGCGACAAATCAGAGGAAGAGCTTGGTGATCGGACTGGTTGTGACATCATCAGGCCTTCGAGGAACCTCAGGAATATATGGTAGAGGAAATCTCCTGATGTCTCGCCGCTGGTGGCGGGAGAGCTGTCTCCATTGACCTTCCAATGGAGCCGTCCAGAGCAGGAGGTGGAAATGGACAGAGGTAGTGATGGCAGCATTGTGAATGAAAAGATTTGCCAGTGTGGGAAAGCAGATGTGACAGAATGCCACGAGCATAGAAAGAAAGGAGCGATCTTGCTTATTGAACTTTCACCAAGGCCTCACTGACTAGTCGATGCTTTAAACACAGAGCTGCTTGAGGTGCTTATTGTTTGTCACTCAGAAATGTTGCGCACCTTCATCCTTCTCCAGCTGACTCATCCACATCTGTTAATGGTTCTTTTTAAGATGTGTTGCTGAAGTTTTTCAGCGGCTCATTTAAACCTCAGTGTTGCTTGGATCAGAGGTTTTTGACGTTGCTTACAGGCTTTCTTGAGCGTTGTGTTGTCAGATAAATCCTTCAACAGAAACAGCCTTTCCTGAGAGGAGAAGAGCTTTGAACGATTAAACCATTTTCTACAGTATGTGCTTGAAAAATTTTCAGTCAAACATCTCGAATGCGGCGCTGCAGGTGATTTATTGTTGTCATGACGTCTTCTCATTCTGTTTTATTCCACAGATTAGAGGAGGAAAACTTGACAGAGTTGGAGGGTGAAGATTAATGTAGTAATATACATGGTTGTCACCAGAGGTGCCGCGGCTTCGACGTGACGTTCTGGTCTGGATCTGAGTTGGAGTTTCTGTACCAGCTGATCTTTGATTACTTTGGTTGGTGGTCCGCAGACCGTAACATGGACGCATTGCTCACAGTTTAGGTCCAGAGTGAACGAGTAGGCGACAAACGCTTGTCTGAAAGCTTTGACTCATTCAGCGGAACCTCTCATTGCATCACTCGTTTGAAATGAAATAAGAAGTAACAATTAGAGGCACAACTAACAGCTATTCCTACCTGTTTACCTTCAGGCTCTCACTTCACTGTTTGGCCCATAAAGATGTCCAAATATGCAGAATTTAAAAAGTGATGACATCTTTTGAAAGATTCTATTGTCTCATAAGACAGAAAAGCGGCAAATTTAAACAATCAAGATGATGCAGCAAGGGCATAGTTGCTGACTGCATTGTATGAAACAAGTTCACTGGTCTTCCAGATTAATCCATGTATTGATATTAGTTCCAGATTGTATAAACATACTTCTACTGGTGTTATAACATCAAATCAGTGAAGATTTTCTAATAATTGTTGCTGGCATTGCTACACCCCCACACTGGTGACAGCCGTGGTTGTCATCAGCGCTGCATTCCTGGGAACACCACAGGAACACCTCCAGGGAATTTCATCAAATTTGGTATAAACATCCACTTGCTCTCAAGGATGAATTTATTAGAAGGTCATGTCAAAATGTCTAACAGGATGAAACGATGAAGTGATTACATTCTTTATTATATTTTTAACATCATGTTTCACTTTTGTCCTATTTTTCTTCTATTTACTTCGATGTGGCAAATTCAAACCTTCTGCCGTGTGATGAATTCAGATTTATTAACGTCTCCGTCAGCACAGCAGCATGTTCTCTTGCACTCTCTTTTTAGTTTCAGTACTCAGTATTCAGTATTTCACGGTTGCTGTTTAGCTACTGTCAATCAAACTCAACATTCCCAACATTCACTCACGTTTTCTCTGGAGAATCAATGATGTCAAAGACAAACGTACTGCAGGCAAAAAGTGTGAAACTGCTAGTATGTTACCTCCACAATAATGTTATAAGTTAGTCAAGTTAATGTAACCAACTGATTTGCAGTAACTAACTCCAGTAATGCAATTCAGAAACTATACCATACCTTCACCAGCAAGTTCGGAGACTTTGCATCATTTATGTACATTATGTCCCTGAAGGCAAACGAGAACATGTCATAATTATGAAACCCACCACAGCAGCCTTCAGTCTCTCCTCCAGTGAACACAGGAACTGATGTTTACAAGGAGCCAAAGTTTACAGATACTTCTGGATTCCAGCCACACGCGATAACGTGGAACCACATCAAAGCTCATTACTGTAAACTGTTTGGACTTTGAATTTATTCTGACATCCACAACAGGTTGTCAGACGTAATGGTTCTGTCGCTGTTTCCTGCTGAGAGATGCTTTGATCTTCTCTCACCACTCCCACGGTGATGCAGGGTTAGGTATATTTGTGATAGCACTAGCGTAGCCTCTGTCTACAGGTTCTTGACCATCTTCTGTCCCGTTTACTCTGCGTTTGTCCCCTCTATGGCTGTAGGCATCATACATGTGCAAAGGCAAACTGTATTACCCACAATTTTAGATTGGCGTCTCCGGCTGCAGTAGCTTCCAACATGGAAGCACATTTCAAGGTTACTTGTGATTGTGACTATAAAAACCACAGTTGTAATAACATTGAAATTAATTTCAACACCAGTCATGAAGAATGATGCATTCCGGGATCGAAAGTAAACGAAATCAGGATGCTTGAATTTCCCAGGAAGGTGACACATGTGACAATGAGCCTCTAGCTAGATCATTAACGTAACTGGCACATTTTTTTCATGTTGCATTCAGACAACAGAATGCAGCATCTATGTTGTTAGAATTTGTGCTAAATGAACCCAAAACAGAAAGCACAGTAAGAAAATGTGTAATCCAGAGCAGAGGTAGGAAGGGTTCAACTTCTGGGAATCAGGGACACCAGAAGAAGCATATTTGGAAGTCTGATCCATCAAGCACAAAGGTTTTTAAATGCTTTTATTTTGAAGGTGGAAAGAGGTCAAACTTCTGAATAATGGAGTTTGTTTTAACTGCTCATTGATTTCCAGTGTGGTCATCATCAATTTCATTTTTACCCGAAATAGACCATATGACATGACTCACCCAACACACACACACACACACACACACACACACACACATGCTAAGACGCTAATGCTTGGAATGACAACAAAGGAAGGCACACAGACACAAACTAACACGTCGACATGGCAAAACATCCGTGTGCTGTTTGCGGCATCTGTTCAGCTAGTATTTTGACCAAGACTCTCAATGATAAGTGACCAAATAACACGGTGAGCTGTCTCAAGTGATTAGCTTCACTACAGACACTCGTTTTTAGCAGGTGAATCGGTGTGAACCTGCAATTGAAATTTGCAACTGAAATTTTAATGACTTCAGCTGGAGCGCTTTGTGCTGTTTGTTTTGTTTGTTTTGTTGTTGTTTTTCTCAGCGTATCTGTGGACAAGCTGTGCATTTGCAGTAAATAATGTGCAGTAAAAATATAGTAGAGATGCTATCGGTGGTTACCTCCAGTTGTCTGTAAACGCTCAATGGGACAAACAGGTGGGAGACTACAAGCAAATAAAAGTGAGGCTAATGGAGCGTGCTAATGTGTGCATTTATTAAGCCCGCCGTCTCGTCTCGCTGCCCAATCTGCCTCTTTGGGCGCCTCTTCGGTTCCCTGATGAGTGAGTCATCACTCACTTTAAATAATGTACCCCATCTCAGAGCTCACGAAGCTGCCATATCCAGCCCTTCATCGCGATGACAAGTGCAATTGAGGGAGAGAGAGAGGCCGCTAGCCTGAGGCAGGGGTCCAAGGCCACCACCGGACTTCAGACCAGCACAGGGCTACTTATGGAGCAGCCAATCTGCTTCTGGCCTATTTTTTTTTGCATTAAATGTGTCATCAGGCTGGATGCTGTTGGCTGAGGCATGGAGGGCTCTCTTAGGACAACTCAAGAGCTGCTTTTGACTGTGAGCCTCGGGAGATAGGGAGGACAGCAAGTCAGCTGTCAGCAGCGAGGTGCTTACCACAAGGCTTGATAGTCAAAGAAAACACCAGGCCACCTGCCCTTCTCCAGTTCCAGTGAGAGGTAATTTGGAGTCTGGAGCAAAAGTCGCCTCAAGAGAGACGCAGCTTTTCCTATAAACCACAAATCTGTTTCAAAAGAAAGTTGGGAAATTCTGTAAATGTAAATAGAACACAGAGCGGGTGCGATGATTTGCATAACACTTAGACCCCATGTAGAATTGACAATAGCAAAAAGACAGCATTTCAAATGTTGTTTTTTGAAAATGACATGGCCATTTTCAAATTTGATGCCAGCAACACATCTCAAAAAAGGTCCACTGGGTTTACAATTTTCAAAAAAAAACATGAGGTTTCTTAGCTTTATGATAACATGAACTTTATTTCATCTTCAATTGAAAAAATTTCCATAATAATAAACAACAATATAGATAGCAAGTCTTTTTTTCTTTTTTTTTTTAGGGTTTCGAATCGAGGACACTCACCAGTTTAATGTTTTGTCATTGTTTTTTATCTCGGATCAACAATTGGGTAAAATGTCTCAAAGCTCCGCCTCCTGAAAGCAATTTCTTTGCATCTCAGAGATGTTCAGTGGACATCTATTGACTGGTCTCCCCGGACTGTTTTGCCAGTTTGCACAGCTGTGACTGACGGTGATGTAATGACTTGTACATGTATTTTGTCATGAGATGAATAATCGGGACAGCTCGGTAGCACCTGTTGGTCAATGGGGATTCATCCTCTGTGGAACATGAGTGATTGCACCAAACCCAAGAGTGGTTTAGATGCCTCTGTCTGGACAAAAATGGTGGACTAGCCAACAGGGCAGTACTACGGTTGGTATGCAGCATAACCAATGGCCTGCTTGACTGGGCCAGTAAAAGTTTATGCAGGGTAAGATGATCGCTCAGTCACCGACCCATCTGAGACAGTGGTCAGAGGGAGAAGCATTTACAGATGCAGAAAGAAAAAGGGGCTCTCTGCTTTTGTGGAAGGAAAACTGCAACCGTGGTCCGTTTCTTTAAACTTTGTGCTTGACTTCCTGCAAAGAGCCACTGATATGGTTGGTTTCAGTTACTGTCCTCAACACTACAAAAGACACAACTACTTGAGGTGTGCCAGCCAACAGGAAGGTGCAACAATCCGTTATCAGGCCCACATGGGCAAGACTGGCAGATTCTGAGTGACCTTTGAATAAAGAAGCATAATAACACACTACCAGATGCTCTGCTAAAGAAAGGCAGATTGGATATGAGATTACAGTTTATTATAGTACATCGCTGTAATCCCACTCCCACTCCACTCCTAAAGGAGGTATTCTTCCAGGTGACCAGTGTGATGCAGATTTGGTTGCTGAGGCAGGAGCACCATTTTGCCAGAGAAGATATTATCACATTCAAATTAGAGAACATTTTTCTCTTTGACCCTTTGAACTTCCTAATAGTCAGAGATCTTAGCAGCCACAGTCTTACAATGCAACAGTTCTAATTAAGCCGGTTGTGGGGTTTTTTGGTGAGAATTTTTCTCAGCAAACTGTCAGGAATGTTGAATGTACTAATTAGCTAATTCATCATGAGACACTCCTCTGCCTGTGAGCGTAAGGTTACAGTGCATTGTTGTGCATTCAAGGACGCCGCTCCCATCGCAGCTTTCTGATCTGCGACGGCTGATATGAGCTTGGAGAGCTTTGTCGACGCATCGATCTCCTCTGCCATGATTCCCTTTTTTCTTAAAACTATCCTTTGCTGCTGCCGCCGCCTTTTGCTGACAACAGCTGTTGGCTGTATTCTGCTTTAATGAGCACACTCCAACTTGCCAACAAATCACAGTGACCTTTTCACCTGTGCTTGAACGAATTCCAGTTTCTCAGCTGTGTAGCAACAAGGTGAACTTGAGGAGCAACAGTCCGCAACACTCTGGCTTGCAGGAAGGCAAACTAAGAGCCACGCGCCTACAGGCATGTTTAGTTTGCAACCCACCTCTTTTCACAAGCTCCCCTCATCAGTTGGTTGTTTTTAATCCAGCAACGTAAAGAGAAGCATACAGCGCCACCAAGGTAATAAATGGAAACCATTAACTACAGAAAGAGCTCACAATTCAAAACATGTTTTCAGAAATAAATTTGCTGCCGAGAGTTTATTTCTACAGCAGATTATCTATGGATAAAAGTAGCAGAAAATAAAGGAGCGGTTAAAACCTGTGTCCACACATTTGAGCTCTTGCAGTGTTCTGTAGTGTTCAGACTCTCTTTCTCTCTCTCTTTCTCTGTGTCTTTATGTTTAGTGTCGAAACACTGGAGGGCTGCGAAATCCTCCTGGCCCCAGAGGTGATGTACGGGCCTCCAGGCTTGGACCTCCTCTGCCCGGTGGCCATGACCATCACACATTGCGCTGAGGTGGATGCAGAGAATTGGAACATCCAGCTCAAGAGGAGAACCCAGGACAGTAAATGGGAGGTGAGCGCATCCGGGGGAAACCTGTCAGGTACAGTGACGTTAACATGGCTCAGAGGTGGTGTTTGGCACCGTTGAATTTTACCGCCGTGGCGTTGTTCTTTTATATCTTAAATATCAACAGAACAGAAATGAAGGGAGGCAGAACCCAAACTTAAGCCGCAGCAATTTCATATGGACAAACAACGGCAACAAATAACAAAACTCCACTGCAAAGTATAAATACATAAAAAACCCTATTATCGATTTCTGTCTACAATCAGCATTCACTCCCAGGTCACATGATTCTGCTGTGGCTGGTATTTTTCGGCTCCCCCTACTCGGGTGGAGGCACAAATTTGCTCACTTCACTTTGACTTCTGCAATTCTTCGCCATCTCATCCACAAATTCATTCATGCAATGCTTGGACAATGTTCAGTTTGTGCTAAGTATACTCTGAAAGCATCACTAAACACCATCTGATTGGCTTCCATGCAGTGTTCTACTGTTTGCTACCCTATTTTCTGGTGAGTTCATGACATAACCAATGGAATGACATCAAAAATCATGTACTAGATTAAAAAAAACACGGAAATGCAAATTAAACCAGGGGCTGTATTGGGTGTAAGTATTGGGTGTAAAACTGTTCTAAAAAAAATGTATAGTCATTCAAATTTTGATGCAAAACGTGTATAAAACTGTGAGATTTTCAGAAGCAGGACTCCAGAGGGATATTCATATTGCTCTGTTCTTAGAGTCTAGAAGAACTGAATGAGGTGATGATAATGTACAGTTCTTAGCTTTTAGTCCTCAAATGGCCAAAACGTGATGGAGCTTAATTGATTCAATTTAATTAGGAACTGAATAGACTGAATCTTCCATCTCTGAAATGCCATCTCTCAAAAAAAATTGTAGAGTTGATTTGTTTTAATATTTCTTGTCAGTGAACTAAAACACTGCCCTTGTCTTCTGCAGGCATTTTTAAAATCCACAACAGCCTTTTGACCACTAATGTAATGTTTGTTGGATGCAGTGAAATTTTACCCTCAGTCTCAGGGGTTACTGTTATTGTGTCTCATGTGAAGCTGAACAGTGATTAAGTTAAGTAAGTAAGATAAGCAGTGTATTTGAGCACGACCTGAAATAGCTGACCTAACTGATCTGCTTTTCTAATAAAACCAGGACACAAGGTGACATTATTTTCCATGTGTTTCACCTCATGACATTGGTTTTATTCACTATGACATCCATTAACTTTGAGTTTTGTAATTGGATGTTAACATATGGTTCCATGGATAGGTGACTGTGTCCTCCTCTGTGTGCTGACTTTTATACCTGCATGCTCTATGTGATGAAAGCTCCTGTTAGTCTGATGATCACGTGACTGGTGAATTATGTGTGTCATAAAAGACTGCTTCGTGTGTGAGCTGATTGAACTGGGTTAACGGTGAAATAAGGTCATGTGGGCGGATAAGGGTCTGGGGGGAGGGGTATTTTCCTCCTTTGGTCTGTTCATCAGTCCAGAACCACGTGTTGTTGTTGCTATAACTAGCCATGTTTTCTTCCTTTCCACAAAGGCGCCGAGACAGAAATGGCGTAATAAGACAAATTACTTACAATTACAAGATACTGAACCCCTGATTACTCCTGGTGGGCAGGTTGGTGCCGAGCATGGCAGCCTCCGCCATCAGTGTATCAATGTGTGTGTGAATGGGTGAATGAGGCCATGTAGTGTAAAGCGCTTTGAGTACCATCAGAAAGGTAGAAAAGCGCTATATAAATGCAGTCCATTTACTTACACGTTTTTGTGTCAGTTTATTCCACACGTTTCCAGTGAGTACGTTACAGGCACACCAATTTTCCGCAATTGTTCAGAATATGACGGTAGTCAGATTTTGATACAACTCATGTAGAATCATATTCCGTTTGAATATCCCTCATCAGGCCTTATTCCCATTTTCCATGAAGCATTTTCCAGTTAAGATATGCGGGATATCATTCTTGTTTCAGGAACACTCTCGGCATGTATACAGGGTATTTGGATCCTGCACCTCAATCTGGGGTTTCTAAAGAACTTTTTCACTGAATTTTCAAATACGAAAGACAAATACACACATTATTTGCCTATACATAAAACCATGCATTTATCAATAACAAAGAGGAATGTACACTGAAATTAATTAATTAATAACAATCCTGAAAATACTCATAATAATAGTATTTAGAACGGTGAAGGGGAAAAAAACACATTTTCATTTAATGAACAGGGATTCCTGCAGCACTTATTAGAAATTGCTGCTAGATTGTTATAAACCTTTTTCAGTGAATCTGAATGGTGCCCCTGAGTTGTGGGACTTTGAGGTGCATCATAATGTCCAATATTTATGGGAAGGTGGTGTTCTCTTTTTCCATATGAGCAGGCTGAGTCGATGTGCAAAAAGCACATCATCAGTCCAGCCTAGTTGGCTGAATTCTGCAGTCTGGTGTGCGCATTCCAAATGTAGTTATCAAAGTGTCTCGTAAATTTTATCAACCCATGTCTGATACATATCAACGCTGTTTGCACTAACCTGAACGCTTTCTGCCATGTTGCTTCAGGTACCTCTAAGCCCACTTGCCCCTCCCTCTGTCGTCTGATCCGATCCAAACAGCGGGCTGCGGCCGTACAAATTAGCCCCTATAACCTGAAAATGGCTCTCAGTTGATGTGTTTACAACAGTTTGTGACATATTGCATCTTGAATGTTTATGGCACATATTAAGCTCTGTGCGTCATACACAAACCAGCCAATAGTTTGGCAAGATGAAGCAGTGATGTACAGAGAGAAGAGAAGCAGGAGAACAACATGAAAGACCTGGCTATCAGCAGGTTTTTGGATATGCGTAAATATCACAACGTTAGCTCCTTCAAAAAGGCGGTTGAACGGTTGACACACGCTTGGACAAGTCTGCTACTGGTTCAAAACTTTGAAGCCAAGAAGCGAAATAGCCCTCGTTTTTTCATACTTTGACCTTATGAATGACATTTTGGCCTATCGACCCGTCAAACTCAACTGTTAATCAGAGTATGCACTGTTGCATATAAACATGAATAATTGTGGCATATTCTTCATTTTTTATGTAAATAGCTCAGTTGGAATATTGTTTTTTTTTGCAAGAAGGGCAAAAACAGGGATATTGTATGAATACAAATGTAGCCAAAGAACACGCACATCTCATCCGAGCAGCGCTACCCTCATTTCTAGTTTGCATTTCTTGTCAGCTTTGCTGTGATTCTTTGTAAAAGAGCACAATGTCTTCTTCAGGTTCGTTATGTGAATGTATTTTCATTGTCAGAATTTTTTCCCTACAGCAGAGGAGCTTGTTTGCACTGTCTGGATGAAATCCCTAGAAGTTAATCCGAAACCTAAAGGCAGAAAAAAACAAATCACTCTTGTCAGTTTGCATTATTTACCTGTGTTTTAGCTGTGACCAGCAAGATGATAACAAGAAAAATCGAAGTGAGGGGGGGGGAGGCAGTAATGAATGTCAGATGAAAATGTAAATATAAATATGACAAAGTTTTGGCAAGCTGAGCATGGGTCAGAATAATGAATAACGCAGGTTTGCCTCTGGCTGTTATGCTGATTGTCAGCACTTACAAGAGCTTGTTGTTTAGAAGAAGACCAGCCGGACTTGCCTGCTTGCCATGTTGTCTGAATATTTCTCCCAACTGCAATGTAGAATATTCCAGCGCTGTAGCAGCACCATTAGACTCTGCTGTCTTATCTCACGCAAAGGCGATATCCAATTAAGATTTCAAATTTGGGAAGTAATTCTTATTCGCATTTAAGTGATCTGATGGATTAATTAAGTTTAATCGAACATTTGAAGCGATCAGAATCTGAATAAACATTCTCTCTGAAGGATTGTTTTCAGCTTTGCTTGGACTCAAGGATGAATGATTACATTTTGGTAGTCAAAGATCACAGCCATTTTGGCCATAACTCATAACTTGTCCTCATTTTACCATTACCATCAGGCCTTCTGTGGTGCTGATCGCTCTGATGTACCATCTACCCTAGTACAATGAACACTTCATCTCTGAATTTGCAGACTTTTTATGCTTCTTGTTCAACAACACCCGCTCTGAGCCCTTTGCTCTAAGGCATGGATTTCCACAGGGTTCTCAATGTAGCTGGCACCACTGGGTCGGATTCTTCACTCTCTTAAAATGGATTTTCATTGCTATGCAGACAATCTGCAGTTGTATATGCCATTCGCCATAGGAGACGGGTCTGACACCGAGAAACTCATGGATTGGCTGGCTGCTGTCAAGAGTTTGCTGTCAGCAAATTTCCTGCTACTTAACTCAGCCAAAGTGGAGTCACATCTGTCTCTGGATATCTGTGTTATTCATTGCACGGGCAGAGTTAAGAATACTGGTGTGGTGGAGTTAGTAGATCCGAGCATGTTACTTCAGTACTAGCTTCCAGTACAGTTACAAGCAGACTTTAAAGTGTTACTTCTCACCTATATAATTGTCAATGCACCCTCGTATCTATCAGACTTGGTGAAACCATGTGTGCCTGTACACTCACTGCCCAAACAGTAGTCTGGCCTTCTGTGGGTCCCCAAGATCCACAAAAAGACTGTTGGTGAGCAGGCTTTTTCTTTTTTCGTGCCCCAACTGTTTACCTCTTGACATCAGGCAGGCCTGTTCAGTGGACATATTTAAAAGCAAACCTGAAGACCCCATTGTTTTCCCTGACATATAACTCTTGAGCTATTTTTAACTGCATGTTTAAAATGGAATCTCGAGTTTTAATTTCAATCCTATTTTATGATTGTAATCTTGACTAATTTAATTGCATTGTTTTATGCTTGCTTTAATCTTTGTATTCTATTTGTTGTACAGCACTTTTTCAGTGGATTTATTATTTATTATTATCCACTTACTTCCTCCTGCAGTAAAAAAAAAATTAAGCCAAAACACATGCCACCTCGCACTGTTCTATTCTACATGGCATCGGAGTCTGCCCACGAATCAGTCCCACCCAACTGAGTCAGTGGCGTTTGGTCTTTTATTTACTCTTTTTCACCATTACACGACCTCTTGACTTTCTCATCTACAAAACTTAAACAGGAGTCTGTCAGTGTTTCCTGTAACCAGTGTTGCCAACTCCTCAATAAAGGAAGCAGCTGTTGGCTTTCCTAAAAGTCGCTAAATGATGTAATCACCTAATTTGCACAATTTACCATGTACATGTAATTATAATGGATGCTGTAGCAGAGCGGAATAACTTCCTGGGAGAGACAGAAAGTGAGTAAAAAAACACCCTCAATATGTTTAGAACTACAAATGAACTCTCCTTTGTTGATTCTTGTTTTTTTAGATGTCACAATTCACAAGCCACAGCCAGCGGCGACTGCATGTGTGCGCAATTCATTCGCAGTCTGGCCTCTGAATATCACTGGCTCTGAGTGCAGCTGGGAGGGGCTGCTGCGCAAGAACTGGGCTGCCTGACAGTCGTTTGGGTGGGGACGGGCCCGTGGCAACCTGTGCTTGTTGAGAAGAGTAAAAATGATACATGCTTTTGCGTCAAAGTCTCCAGTAACACCAGAAAAAAGTTGCTAGATATTTCAGTAGTCTTTTTTTTTTTTTTTTAAACACTCGCATAAGGGATCTCAATATTCACTAAATATTATGACAAAGTCACTAAGTTGGCCACTCTGTATGCAACTCCCTATATTTCATATTGTCAATGAAGCCACACCCCCATTTTATTTCATCAAAACTAATTCAATTGATTGGTGTATTTTTAACTGGCTCAGCTCGCTGTTTCCCCTTACCTCCAGGCTTTCTAGAAATGCTTTGTTCTTGGTTAACTTGTGCAATGACACAAACAGTCTAATCTATTGTGCTACGCTGGGCTCACCATGCGTTGATCTTTAAATCTTGCTCTCACGCAGGAAGTACTTAACTATTCTATCGGAGGAGAAATTTGTCACTCGTTTTTTTTTTTTAAATGTTGCAGCTCATTTGTTGCTTCCTCTCTCATCCATTGTGGTAATCACAATGGGAGATTCCATCTGCTGCTGCTGCAAAAAGTAACGCAGCCATGTTTTCTCTCTGGGGTCATTCTGTTGGGCATTAATGTGGTCGTGAGGAGCTCTTGCACGAACATGTTTGCTTATAAAAAGTGTCACCATTATTTTCGCTCTTGTTTACCCGACTATGCCTTTCATTATGTACTCACTATTGTGTGACAGCAATGAAGGGTAATTTCTCCAGATGTGCCAGTGTGCAAAAGAGAATATGAACACAAGATTCCACTTGCTTTGAGAATTCGCTTTTATGATAAAATGCCAGCATTCAAAATAATACCCTGCCATTAATGGTGTTGCTAATGAGAGAGGGAGGAGGGTTTTGCTGCTGCATTAAATATTTTAGCCATCATTACAACAGCAGCTCACTCAGCTCTCAGCAGGATCATGTTATTTAATACCAGTTTGTTAAGAAACAGAAACATTTGAATGTGGCTGAGCAAAGCATCACATTTCTCACTTTGAATCTCACTGAGCAAAACAGGACTCAGTGTTAATCTGTGATCAGTAATCTATTAACGGTATTTGCTGGCAGAGAGTACAGTGGTCCATGTGAATGAATCCTGTAAGATTTTTTTAACACATGAGTTGTGATATAATTCAGGTAATTCATTAATCACTGAGCTGAGTTGTTGCGCTAAATGCACTTTGCTATGAAACTGAGGTTAAATCTTAGTAGTTCTTAACACAAGGCTGCATATGTCATATATATTATTGGACACAATAAAGTACACGATTAACTTTTCATGTTACGATCTTGTGGCATTGCGTTTATGTACGTAAACCTGTTCTTTAGTTTTATTAGTGCTGTCAATTGATTAGGAAGATTAAACAAGTTAATCATAGTAATCGGCTGTGAGGAAACAGACTTTCAACTTTGTTTTAATTTCGAGGTTGAGTTCAATGGTTGAAGCTTCCATGTGTCATCAGTGAGGTGTGCTGTTAAACAGGGATGTCCAGAGGTCTCCAGTAGGTAAATGGGCTGCCTTTATGTAGTGCCTTTACTCTACTGTTGCTTCATTCACCCGTTCATATTCACAGTCACACACTCATGGCAGAGGAATCTTGCTCAAGGATTCTTGGACCCTTTTTACATCAAACCTAATGTGCCTACGCAGTTTTCTAAATGTGGGTGAACCCGCCAAAAATATCCAATTGATCTTTAGCATCACCAGCAGCCCTGAGTCTGATTGACATCAGTTGAGTTTGCCTTTCTCTGTTCTTTTTCTTCAAGGGCATCTTGTTTTACGTCATCATATTGATGATGTCCCTAAACCACAGGAAACAGGGTAGTAAACAGTCGAGCGCGGAATGGAAGTCAGTGAAAGTAGTTAACGTTACTTTTTTATATCTTGTGCTTCAGACTCTTTCAACCTATAAAAACTCTGCCGACTGAACAGTGTTTGAGAACCGCTTGAATGAAGGAGGAATTTGTGGCAGAGATGGCAAAGCGTAGCAGAGGTGGTAGGCAGAGGCTGACGCTGTTACTGGTGCCACGCTATGTCAAGCAGATGTTGCTGCCTACGTCATTGAGCAAATTAGCGTGTCCACCTGGGTGTCATATTTGTACCAATGCCGATCCCACGGGGAACCTGTGACTACTGCAGTCGTGTGACTCTGAATGGGTTTTGTCCAGTGACAAAGGGGCTTGTAGGCATCCTGAACCAGTGACCCTGTGATTATTAGATGGCCACTCTACCACCTGAGCCCAATTCATGAATTCTTGTAAAAAAATATTTCCCATGGAAGGAGGCTTGTATGATGGTCTCCTCAAGTCATCTTGATAATGAAGCCAATGAAGCTCTTCCTCCTCAACGTGGTGACACACCTTCAGGGCGTATTCACACCTGTCTTGTTTTGTTTGAACTAAACCAATTAAATCCCAGGTGCGGAACTTTACAGGCTTGCGTGAATGCAAACCATTGAACTCAGGAGCTGACCAAACAGCCAGAACGAGACCAAACCTGAGAGGTGGTCTTGGTTCGCTTCCCAATGAACCCTGGTGCAGTTCGCTTGAGATTTGAAAGCGACCGTACCTCAGATTGATCCAGTTTCTAAAAACCATACACCTCTTTGGACGTAACAGGCTTCCGTAGGCACAAGCATGAAGGGAAATGTTGTTTGATTAGCATCGTATCTCCAAAGATTAGCAGCACATTGTCGAACTGTAGGTTAAGAATGAGTCGTAGCTCAACATGGAGCGAAAGAAGAGACAGGATGTCAACTGGATATTTGGCCAGACGCCAACATAAAAAGAATGCTGGAAAACACACATAAAAAGCTGATATTCAGCACTCGGATGAGGGACAAGGAGTCCAACCAGTCCATAGATCAATGTCACTTGAGGGTAGAAAAAAAAAACTTCAATGCAGCTACATGGAGGTGTGGGATGGCCAGCACCAAATTGGAAGTTCTGCAGATGTGAAAAAGAAGTGCAAGTGGTTTTATAAACCAGACATTTGTATGAAACAAATCAATATCAGGTGCAGCGCAGCAAAATCTGGCGAGTCTGAAAATAATTGTGAAACAAACCTCAAGTGTCATCTAAGCATAATAATAATCTAAGCATTTAATACGAATAAAACAAAATAAAATGTAATTTATTGAATATTTAATGAATTTAATGAATTAAGAAAAATGCCCCACGTTTTTACCACTTTTGTAAAATAAAAAAATATGATAGGCTGCCAAACCTTGCTACCGAGCAGGAGTGCAGGTTCAACAGTGCACACACACTTACACGGGTCACAGTGGAGCGCTGCTTCGGGTTGCTCAACAGCAGCTGGCTCTGTCTTGGACCAGCAGGGGGAACGTTACTGTAAACCTCAGAGAAAAGTGTGCAACATTATTTTGGCTTGTTCAGTTTTGCACAATATCGCATTGGGCGATGGACGCGCCTTTTGATGCGCCGGCGCAGCCAGAGGAGCCGATGCCCAGGGAGCCGTGGCCAGCACGGCCTCCACTGAGGGGCTACACGGAGGAGACAGGACCTCATTCATTGCTTTTAAGACGTAAAGTATACCTTAAACCTTGTGCTGCAGTATTTATTCAGTAATGTAATTCAAGTATCCAAGGTGAAATCGGCTAAAGACATTCTAAACACAGACAATGGACAACATTTAGTCATTGAAACATTTTATTAAGGCTTTTTTAGGGTTCTGTTAATTTCTACTAATGTATTATTTATTGCCTCAGGCTTTTAGGCTGTGGATGAATAAAAGATGGATTTAAATAATCATTAGACATAGGTTAAGTTAGTTATAGAGAATTTTTTTCAGACCCGATCCGTTCCTACGCCAACACTGTTGACCGCCTCCTTCATCCTCTTCCACACAGCGTTTTTATGAACTCCTTAAATTCCTATTATCAGACTGCCGAAAAGCACATCTTATTTTTGAAATATCAGATGCGTGGATGCCAGTTTCCATCCAGGAAAAGATTTATTTTCTTGCCAGTGTTTCTTCTCTCCACGTTTGACCTCAGTGGGCGAGGCCTCCTAACCAGGAATATTTAAGGGCGTAACCACGGGTGTGACTTGTTAATGACGATAGAATTCAGCCGCCGCATTTATCAAGACCCGGTCATTCATACGCTGGAATGGTCAGATACGAATGTGTCATAAATCACACATGAGTCAGATTCTGCGCTCAGATCTACACCCATTTTCATGCAAGATTGATAAATGAGGGCCACTGAGTGCAGCACGCTGGATCTCCACGATTGTTTACTTTCGCTGTCATCTTCCCTCTTTTTTCTTTACCACGTTACCCCGCCGCAGACTGTTTTGTCAATGATTTAAAGATTTTGCACACGTGTGGGTTTGTTGACAAATTCTGGGACACTTCCAAAAATTGCAATGTGAAAAGGAACCGCACCAAACCAAAAAAGAAGCATTGTATTCTGGTCCGGACCAAAGAAAGCAAACTTAACGACTTTCCTCATGTGAATACGCCCTCAGTCTGTGAACGTCCATTTAGCAATGATTAGCAATTACTAGTTTAGCCTTTGTCATTTTGTTGACAGATTTTGGCCGCATTCCATTCAGTGCCATTTGTTGAACATGGCTTGACCCACATCAATGTCAGCATTTACTGTATATTAACATCAGTCAAAACGTGATTTGCCTGCAGATGGTATTTCAAACTTTATCATCACTGCAATATGTGCACATCATTTTGGTTTGATTTAAACTTCCATCTGGAAACTTTTCAAATAAAACTTATCGTTATGTTTGTTTCGAGTTAGAAAAAAATCCAGCACATTAAGGTTTTTAGATTAACCACAAGCATTAGTAACGGCATCCCTCATTTTTATATATCATCACAAAAAAATAATATAAACACAATCTGCGTTTTTTACAACAGTGATAATGTCTGTTAATGAGGATTTAGTGAAGATCATGAGTGAAAGTTTTCCAATGGACCCTCATAAGTAGTATTGCAGCAGCACTGTGGTTTGGTGTGAGGCAGGAGATCTGCTTCAGGTGTTTGGTGTCACAGCTACCGGTTGAATTGTATAGTCACCTGTATTTCATGGCTTGCCAACGTCAGTTGACAGCTTGGTGATGATCAGATCGGTTTCTTAAATTGACATGTGAAATGCTCTTAAAATGTTTCTGTATGATTTCTGTCATGAGGATAGATTTCAGAGAGGACTTGAATCAGCATTTGTACCAGCTGACACCTCCACAGCAAAATCCAGAGTACGAGTTAGTTCCTTCTGGGTTTGCTGCACGATATCCTGCTCAATTTCTAATAAAACAAACAAGAAAAGAAAGGAAAAGACATGAGATGAAAAGGGAGTAGAAAGGCAATGGGAAAAGAGAAAGGGAGCTGGAAATAAACGGGGGAAAAAGGGAAGAGCACTGAAAAGGAGAGGAGAGGAAAAAGGAAAGGAAATGAGAGGGAAATGATAAGGAAAGGAAAAAAAAGGAAAGGGAAGGCAACTACAGTAAAGGGAAAAAGAAAAGGAAAGAAGAGAAACGTAAGGAAAGAGGTAAAACGAAAGGAAAATAGAAAGGCAGAGAGAAGCAAACAGAAAATGCAAGCAAAAAGAGAATGAGAAAGGAAATGAAAAGGAAAGTAAAGAAGTATAAAGGAGAGGAAACTGGGAGGAAAAGGACTGGAATATGCAGGATGTAAGGTTTCTCCATTCCATTTGGAAATAATGAAGTGCTTTCCAGCTGCTGCTGTCGTCTCATGAATAAAACACACAGTATTGTTCATAATGACTATTTTGTGTTCTTCTATGTACTAACACCATCACTCATGAGGGAAATGGGATTTCCCCTCTTGAGGAGAGTGCTTACTGTCTGTGTGGGTTCCTGCTTTGTGATTTAAATCGGTGTTTTGTTAGCCACACCATAATTTCATGGCGGGATGCAACAGCTCAATCCATAACACTTCCTGTAAATTCATTGGTGCCATTTTCTGACATCTGTGCAGCTCTTGGCAGAAATAAAGCACACTCTCAGTCAGCGTGATGAAAGTTTATTTCTGATGACTGGGGTTTGTTTCTAGCTTTAACTTACACATATCACCTGCACGCAGCTCGACGACTCTCAAAGTACATTTTATACCATAGATGGGCAAAATATGGCCGAAAAGCCAGAACTGACCTATCCAGCCTGATCCGTCCTCAAAGGATAAACAATAACCAAAAAAACTCAAGTTCCACATTAGCATATCTTTCATTAAACAGATCAACAGTTTTCATCATTCCAGTTGCATTTAAAGTGTGTGTGTGTGTGTGTGTGTGTGTGTGTGTGTGTGTGTGTGTGTGTGTGTGTGTGTTTTTAGTTATTAATCTTTTTAAGTCCAAATTTTCTGCAAAGAAGTTGGTGCTTTTTGAAACAAGGGACCAGTTCTTGGTAGCATTTTGTGAAATCATGCAAGTTGCATTCAGCACTTTGTGTTTCATGTATGAATTTAATTTTCCAATGTGTGGTCCTTCACTTAAGCTTCTCGAAGTTAATCCGACCCTCAGGAGAAAACTTTTGCTCACTCCTTGTTTATTTGATAAACTCGGGTTCAGATACAGAAGTTTTTTCTTATCTCAGTTCCTGGTTCCATCTTCTTAGTGGTGATGAGTTGCCTTAATTTTTGTCTTGCAATAGCAAATAAATGTTTTCTTGTCTGTTCATTGTACAAAACAAGACTTTTGAAATTGTCTGAGAGACCAAACGATGATTGATTAAATATGAATCATTGTTGCTGTCTTCGTGAACAAGGCCAAACAGAGAACACCAGCTGCTCTGTTGTTGGCTGCACCAATGATGACAAGACAACTTGAAAACCACGTGGAAACATTTGGTTTTGACGGAAAGGTCCCTACCCTCGGTTCTGTGTGTGTGCGTGCGTGCGTGCGTGCGTGCGTGTGCAGCTGGAAATAAAATTTTCAACTTTCTAAACCATGCCCAGGACAAAGCAGGATTCACTTCAAAACCAGGATGATCAGTCCAGGGCCCACCCTCAAACTGTAAGTTTTGCTTTGTTTACTTGCCTTACTGTGCATTTAGCCAAATAGCATGTTTAGCCTTTGTTAATGTTAATGTGGCTAATGCTAGCTGGTGTCGTGGGCTCCCACTGGAGTAACCTTAATGTTAGGGTTAGTCATGTAAAACTATATGAACTAAGCCTCATTCAACAACCCTCAGAAATTATTTTGACACCTTTCTTTACTTTGTAATCAACATTTGTGTTCACACATTCAGCTCCTACAGGATAAGTGCGGAGGCGCAGCACATACACTCATTAGCCACTCTATTAGACGATCTGATAAAGTTCAAACTGAGAAACAGAATGGAGAAAGCAGGTAACTTTAGAGGAGTTTTCATGAAAATTTTTGTCTTTACAGTTCTTGGAATTCTGAGCAAGTAAATGAAACTGTGGTTCGATCTTCTGAGATGCTGCAGCTGAACATTATTTACATTATCTACATTTTTAATTTCATCTTTACTGCGCTTCAAGACTCCACTTGCCTGCAATTATTACAGTGAAAATCCTGATCAACTCAAACCAAAACATATAACTGTGAACCTCTCTGCCCATACACTTCAGGTTTAATGTCATTCTAATACACTCAAGAAAGCCTTAATTTTCATTTCAAAGGTGCAATATACTGACTCATCACTGACTCATATTTTATTTACTGTTCCCGCTGTTTATATGTCCTGTGCGTACATTTTCATTTATTTTTCTTGTTATATTGTTTGCCTCATTTGCTATTTTACTACTATTTTATTGATGCAAGATGCCACAATTTTTGTTTTATTGATGCTGCTCTTTTCTGAAGACCACTTTGCTGCTGTACACTGGAATTCCCCAGTTGTGGGATGAATAAAGGATTATCCTATCCTGTTAATGTTAATGAGGCAAAAATGCACGTTTTGTTCTAACAGTTGTACTTAAATACTGTAGCAGATTCATCACAAAATATAATAAATACAGTCAAGTATACATATCAGCCTTAGAAAATGGCAACTCATATAAAGCATAAAGTAACAGAATATAATTTCAAACAGACACATAAACAAACTGTTGTTTTTGTGTGCACGGGTATGTGGCTGGCTGATTTGATAATGTCATCACAATACAGGACGCAGTATTGAAAAAGCCCATTCCATAGGACCCCACTGCTCAGTATGAGCGCTGGATTTGGAGGAGGTCACCACCAGCTGTGGGACCCTGTTCAACCTAAGTGAGATCCTCTTGCATAGTGGATATGGACGTCAGGGAAAGTGGCTGAATACAAAGCGCCTCAAGGCTGGCATGATGACTCACTTCTCCATCCAAGGAAGCTCACTAAGCTGTGATAGGCTACATGCCTGTAATGACTGGAAGAATGAGACACAATACTCAGTTATCCGCTAACTCTTCATACATCCGTGATATGTCTCAAACTTTATTCTCACATGGATTATGTGAATCAGAGTTTTTTCCATGATCAGTACATTTGTCATGTTGCTGTCACATGTTAAGTGAAAATGATGTCAATAAATTCTTTATGGTATCTATAAAATGTCCTGCCAGTTCATGTTTAATGTGTGAATTATCTGCTGATGAAGTATTTAAAATCAAATTAACCAATTTATTTTTGCAGTGTGTGATACCATTTGTAGTTTGTTATAGTTTTTTGCCCACACAAGTAATGTAAAGCATGAATATAATTATCTGAAATGTTACTGACTGCAGCAATTTAAAAAAGTTAATGTTTTATTGAGCTTAACCGTTAGAAAGAAGGTCATTTTCAGGGTTTCTGACAAATGGAACATGTAATCAGGCAAATTAGTTTGACTAATGAAAACGTGAGCTGTGGTATGTCCATACTACAAAGGATATTCTCATTTTCTGTGGATCATTGTTTGTGCTGGAGTATTTCTAGAGAAACATAGAAAAATGTGGACTTGTGGAGGAGCTTCTCCTCCTGGGTCACATTCTGGATCAAAATTAAATGGTTGAATTAAAACGTGTCTAAAACCAGCTGCGTCTCGCTGATAGACTGCATTCAGAGACTGAAACATCGTGCGTGACATTAGCCATAGGATTCCAAAGAGCCGCTTTAAAGCCCGACATGGGAGAATTAGCCATCACCATTTTGGCATGACACCACGTGACGTATGGTTATTCTAAAAATGGGAGAAGAGGTGGAGCACGGCTGGATCTGAGGCGGACTTAATTATGCTTGGTTGCTGAAACACTCCCAGCTAGCACGGAGTACCCCAAAGCTACAAGAGGAAGGCTAAGAGGCTATGGCACATGCTGCTCTGTGTTCCTAGCTGGCTAATGGCTAATAATGTGGTTGCTGCACCTTGTAGTAGCTTGTGGAAGTAAACCCGTACAATGCTTCAGCTGTCTGACCTCTTTTGAAATGACTAAAAAAGGAAAGAAGTCAGATGTCCAAAGTATATTTTCATTTTGTACCTGTATATAACTAAAGAGCACAGCACCAGAGCTTCTGCGGCTCCCCTGGAGATATAAATTTTTTATACCGCAACCTTTGGGAAAGGTCTAGAGAGTTCATTTGATATAACGAAAGTGATAACGCAACACTAGCAACAGTTAAACACGCTGAAGTAAAATCTTGTATTCATGAACACAACAACATTGACGGTTTACACATTTTTTATTTACTCCAGTTCACATGAGATAAATGATAAAGAACATAGAGAATGTCAGAATTTGTCAAAAATATCAAAGTGAGAAAAGCCTTTTTTACCATGAATACACATCACATTGTCTGTCACTTTGCTGACAATACAGTTTTACCTCTCAGGCAGAATATTTGCTTGAAGCGTTCTTGGCTATGTTAGCCTGTGCTGAGGTGATGACGTTTTGTGCTCACTGCACATCAGAAGTCTGTCTAGTTCTTTCTTCTTTTTTTTCTTTATATCTCCTTTATGTTGAGAATCCACTGGTTCAACCTGTCTGGAAAACTTTACAAAAATAAATAGAAATGTTGAGTGATATACATTAGCAAGCTTTAAAGTCAATTCTAACACTTATTGTCAAAGTCAAAATCAGCATATTGTATCAATATAGTTCATTAAAAGGTGTTCAAACTGATTATAGACTAAATAAGTATTGTGATTATGATTAGGAAAATGTCTGCTGTGTCCTGCAGGAAGTGATGTCGGTGGAGGATGAGTCCATTTCCTGTTACTGCCTCATGGACTCGACCAGTTGCCACTTGCTGCTGGACCAACCGGGCTTGTACGCCCTGGTGGGCGAGCCCCTGACGCAGGCTGCTGTCAAGAGGTTGAAGCTGGCTGTGTTTGGGAGTATGGAGCCCTGCGCCATGACCTACAGCCTGCGCGTGTACTGTGTGGACGACACGCCACACGCCTTTCAGGTGAGGGAGGATACCGGTCAGCTGCTTGACCATTTCCAACGGCTCTATGATCACACTTATGCTCAGTGTCTCTATAAAACAGATCAGCTTTGGCTGAACAGCAGAATGCTAATATGTACATGTTTTTTCGGGTCAAGATTGCAAAGCGAAGAATACCATTCACTTATTTTGCCAGTGTTTGTGTTCATTCAGTAACTCTTTAGATACATTTGTCATCTGTGATTTGCTGTTAATTCATGTACTGTATATGCCGACATCTTTCAAGATTTGCAACATCTGTCAGGCTCAGACAGACAAGGGACCCACAGAGCAGACCAAAAACAGAGCAGGTGTTGTTAAATAGTTTAATGCAAGGGGTTCGGTACACGGGAGGTCAGTCAGCGGGTACAAAATCGGCAGGCGAAACCGTAATCCAAAATACAGGCAAGGTCCAAAAATCCGGAGAGCACACAGATCAGGCAGGTGTACAAAAACGCGAGGCAAAGGAGAAAACATGAGGAACAGAACTGGTCATACACGATGAAACTACACGAGGGAAACAATGCCGAAGGGCTGCTCAAAAAGACGCTGACAATCTGACAAAGACACACTGGGGAAACACAGCTTATATAACGTGAGGGGAGGACACAACGAGACACAGGTGAACCGAATAGACAATCACACACACAGGGAGTAAAGAAACCTCAAACGGACACAAATAGGAAGTTAGGAGACTAAATTTGGATCTCTATTTTAACTCTAGAACTGTTGATATGTAACTTTAAAAAGTTTGGACTTTTCTGGCAAGACAGTAACCACGTAGATTCTCGATATGTGGCCAAATTATCCAAATAACACCTCTTTGAAAAGTCGAAAGATGTTTGTGGTACTTTTGGAAACAGTATGTAGTATGTAAACTTTACAGTAATTTCACTTTCAGTTGTAGCTCTTATTTGAGTTTCTAACAAACTGTTTATGGTGCATTGAGCATCACTGTAATGGAGTGTGGATCCGAGCATGCTCAGTACGCACGAACCGACAAGCTGATTTTGAGCTGCACACAGTCGTCAGCGTCAGGGTCCACGCAATCACTTGCAGATGTTTATGTTACATTTCGTCTTTCACTCCATTATCAGCTGCAACTGTTGTCAGACAAAATGCTTCGATCAATCCAAACAGCTGCAGGTGAGTTAGTTGAGACCAAAACTAAGTTGATATCAGCTTCTTCAGGTACCTGAAATAAGAGTCTGTCTGTTCTATGTGTAAATACATAAACATTTTTTAGGCACATTCAGTTTTACTTTATTTACTTCACTGAAAAAAGAAAAGAACAATTTAAAATAACACAAAATTTCCATATATGGAAAAAAAGGGAGCAGAAAGAAGAATAGTCTTATTAGATCTGACCCTTTGTCAGGGTAAATAATTTACAGAAAGCATCAGATATCTAAGAAGACAATATGGACAATGCATCAATACTATGTTTGCTGTGCTCTCTCCACGGCCAAAAAAAAATCAACAATTCTGTGCAAGTTTAATAATATGCATATAATATGGACAACGCACATCCCCTCTTCCTGTCAAAATATCTCACGCACAGAGGCTGCCATACGTTCTTGCACTGTTGATGTCATTTGGTACTGCAGCACACAGGAAATGGAGTCGTGGTATCAAGGTTCAATCCAACTCAATCACAAGTGATCAGTCCACTGTTAAGCTCATTTTTATGGTTTGAAAAAGAAAATAGCAGGTAGATAAACTGAACCTTCCTGTGAACATTTCCTAAACAGAAGCCAGTAAATGCCTTTTTCACTCAGAGCATGTGTTATTGATGAAGTTAAACCCACTTTTTATAGCATAAAAAAAATAATACAACAAAGTAGCAGACATCAATGGAACACTATATATCTATGAAGAGCCCTTTGACGTTTTAATTTGGTTCAAGTCCCATCTCAGAGGGCGGAGGTAAGTTTTATGACCTATACTGCAGGTATTTGGCTTTCGGTTTTTGGAGCTGTCACGATGTCTAATGTCTAACGATGTCAATAGACAATACTGTAGGTTAAATTGAACCGCTAACATGCGTGTTTGTGCATCGAGTGCAGTCTTTCTATAAATGTCCATCATCGAATTTGCGTTCCATGACCTTGTTCATAAATGTGGGCTGGGAATTTGTTTCAGCTGCTATCAGGAAGTAGATTCCGTGGTTTAAGTATTAAAGATAGACCCCAAGAGCACAAATTGAGACAAAGTGCAGTTTAAAGGTGGATTATTTACAAAAGTTGAATGAAAGAAGCAGGCAGCAGTTCCAGTTGACTGGAAGGTAGCAGGTTGTTGGTGCAGTGACACACCGGAGAAACCACACAAAGGAACATGAAATAAAAACGACTATAGCTGCACTATAGTCGCCCACTGCCAGCCACACGCACACACGCACACGCACACACACACACACACAAACACACACACACACACACACACAGAAAAAAAAAACACAACTAAAGCAGGACCATAACATAGATACTGTAGGTCATTGACTAGATTCAGATAGGATATTTTATTTGTGCATGTGCTTCTTGTTGTCTGCAGATTTATTTCAGATTGTCTTCCAAAGGTTTGAATAGGAGGCTTCTGTTTTGCAATAACCGCCATTCAAATGTTAACCAATTATTCTTTTTTTTTTTATCTTGTTTAACTCTATTATTCTGCGGTAGCCTTTTTCCCGCATTGAGATCTCATCAGTGAACATTGGGGAAATCAAGCCGCCAGTCCTCCCTGGAGAGTCCAAACTGAACAGCAGAGCTGAACGGAGCACTCAGCCTGGTGACTGACTCTTCCTGGCGGCCGTATCTCTGTCATGATGTCACAGCCGTCAGCAGCAGCTGGCCTTAAAATGCATTCTGGATTTGGTTTATGAATTGCCAGCCTGCTGAGCAGATGCCAGACTCATGCGTGTCCCTCGGGCTCTTGTTTGGTTAGTGCCACGTCTCTGCTGTGTGTTTCGAGTCAATCACAGACCGGATCAACAGGAGGAAATTTTCTCCAGTGGAAATTCAGGGTTCAAATTTATTAACCAGTTTGTTAGTTAGTTTCTTGGCAATGCAAAAACTTAGAATTGCATCAAATCATTCTCAAAAAAGAAGGTTCAGTTCTGATGTGTGTGTGTGTGTGTGTGTGTGTGTGTGTGTGTGTGTGTGTGTGTGTGTGTGTGTGTGTGTGTGTGTGCGTGTGTGAGGGCTCCTACACAGCATGTTTAGCCTGGGCTGAATGTCTGTCATGTAATTGTCCACAGTTAGATGAGCACAGTGATTTTGTTTTAAGGACTTCTTAAGTTGAAACGCCAGACTCACGAAAGACACGACCATCTTTCAGTGTCCCCTCATAGCCAATATTCGGAGAAAGAGCCTCGAATTTCAGTTCAAGTTGGTCGTGTCCATCAGCTCCTACCATGACTTTTAGTCCACACTTACAACCTAACCAGGAGCAAAAGAGCCCCAAACCCAGTTTAGTCTCTGAATTGTCCCCGGAGGTTCTCCAGATGGCATCAGATGAATGGAGAGATGGAGACGACAGCGTCTCTGTAACTCTCCTGTTGCTTGTTTGACCACCAGCGTCATCTTCAGGGACAAAGCGCTTTGTCCTGCACCTGCGGCACGACAGTATGCTGCATCAGGCCCTCGCTTGCTTTGATTCAGTATGTTAGGTGCTGGAAAATAGTTGCTAATCCAGGGTGCGTGTGTAAATCGGTCTGTGGGGGGCTTTAATCACTGAAACGCGTATTAGCTACTGCGGTACCCGACAAAGCTCGTTGTGGATCCTCTCCTCAATCAACGCCACACACTCAAATGTCTTTCGGCCTCCACTCGGCATTTCTGCGTCAAGAGACACCGAAGTTGAGATTGTTTTTTGAACTCCTCTCAGGGGGTCTCGATTCGGAGGACTGGGCTGTCAGCCCGCTCGGAGGGTCTTTCCCTTTCCATAAACTCGTCAGCGTTTGTACCGACCGAGCTAGCTACATGCTGGCAGGCCATCTATTTAGGGAGCAGAGCAGCGTCGTGCCCGCCAGGTCAAGACTAACACTTAAAGACTTGATGAACGATGTTTTGACTGGCCGCCAATTAGGAAGATGAGAATCGCCAGTAGGCATAAAAGTAATTATAATTGGATTTCATAGAGAGAAAAAAAATTGTCAGACACTGCATTCACTAAGATTTAGCTTCACCTGTGGAGAGTCTCGGCACGTCAAGTTCCAGCTAGGCGGCAGCTGCGACGCTCGACGCTCTTTTAGAGTTGCGGTTCAGGTGTTTGCGGACAGAAGCCGGTCAGATCCGGCGAGTTCATGGCATCACTTGCGTTTTTTTTTTGGGTATGTTGCGTTCGTTTTGTCTTTCGAGTTGTCTTTTCCCCCAAATGGCATGTTTTTGGTCCGGTCACAAATATGCGCCGTGTGAATTTCAAAATAAAGGCTGTCTTAAAAAAAAAAAGTGCTCTAGATTGATGTTTAAAATTAGCACTGATGCTATTTGTTCGTCATTGAATCGATGTATCGGTGTGGACCGCTGGATCGTTTTGGCCCTTCTTTTCCGTCAGTCTCCCCCATCGCGAGTCCTCGGTGCAGATGTGCCGGTGCTGGCGTCAGCCATTGTCACCGCCGGGTGCAGATTTACTCTCCATCTGCATCTACTCGGCAGACGCCATTAAATATTCATCCGCCCGCTCATCTTTCTCCCCTCATCTGTCTATCCGCACCTTCTTTCCTCGCTTCCTTCTCTCCTTCCTACCTTCCTACATTCTTACATTCCCTCATTCCTTCATCCATTCATTCTTTCATTCTGTCCGCTTTGTATCTCCTTCTCTCCCTCTTTTCCTTGTAGTTTTCTCCCTTCCTCCTTTCCTTCTGCACCCTCCATGTTTTTCCTCTGTGTTTGCATCTTTCCTTCTGTCAGTCCTGACCTCCTCCCCTATTCTTCTTATCCCATTGTTCTTTGGTTGTTTACTCTATTAAAGGAAATGAAATGGAACGAGAAACTTATTAGGGTTCTAGTACGTGAGCATGAAAGGTCCTCTTTCTTTCTATATTGAGTATTTCTGAAAGCAAACATGGATTTAAATCTTCATTTTCCGTGATGCCACTCTGTGTGTGTGTGTGTGTGCGCGTGTGTGTGTGTGAGACACGGATAATATCTCGTCTGCTCTGTTTGTTGCTGTGGTATCACATCCACACGTCCTCTGGGTGTCAGTGTTTGTAAGCAGGAGATTTATGAAGGAATTGAACCTGGTGGGGCTGTGTGTGTGTGTGTGTGTGTGTGTGTGTGTGTGTGTGTGTGTGTGTGTGTGAGAGAGAGATAGAGAGAGAGAGAGAGAGAGAGAGAGAGAGAGAGAGAGAGAGAGAGAGAGAGAGAGATATTAAAGCATAATATTTCCATTT
>CAAKHG010017325.1:30962-51212 GCA_901007715.1 Dactylopterus volitans | reverse complement strand
TTTCCCTTCAGGAAAATTCTGCTGTTAAAATCCAGATATACGGCTTAGGGACAAGTCAGGCGATTCAAGGAGTTGTGTAATGACAATTTTTCCAATTTCCAAAACGTTTTCCACATATAAGCTCTTGTCATTACTTCGCAGGCTCCACTTACTCCACTTCCTGTCACCTATGCCCTCGATATATGGTGAACTCTAATCACAACCACCCTGTGTCCAAATGATGGAACCACAAACTAATAATTAAGTTAAATCATTTGCCACAAATTAACATAAATGGCTCCTACAAATTGGTTTTCAGTCTTCAGATTTGAGCCTGTTTTGTTCTGCAGGCTTGTGTTGGCAAACCTGATCTTGTTGGCAGTTAAATACTCAGTCATGAACATCCTCATTTCTGGGGAGGAGAGGTGATCTGACAGTTTGGTAACTGGTTCCACCAGCAGGGGGCCACAGAGGAGAGGAGTCCATCTCATGACCTCTGGCCCCTGTTGTGGAGGCTAAGTCAGTCTCCTCTCGTTGGCCGAGAAGGAGTGTAAACCTGAATGAGCCAGTTCAGGTAAGAAGGAGATTTTTTTGGTTGCATTTTTGTAGGCCAGTGTCAGGGTTTTGGATTTGAGTTTGAATTTGATTTTTTTAGGCTCCTCGTTGCTTTAGCTCGGTGTTACAGTGTGTGTGAAACCTGCAATGTTGTATCAAAGGGAAGGTTACCGTGTCACACTCAACCCGACCACCACCGGCTGGGAGGTGGACCTGCAGCCAGGCAAGCGAAAAAACCTCCGGACCCGCCTGTCTGTCACACCTCCCTCACCAAAGGGTGAAGGTCACTCACTTGACCTGCTGTTAGCCATAACAAATCAGATTGCTCACAGAATGATGGACATTGACTTGTGTTTCGCCGCCGCTGCCGCCAGAATGCTGGGATCTGTAGTATTATATACTATAGTACTGCAGTACAGCACCGCGACGTCGAGGTCAGTATTGAGATTCACAACATCACATTCATACCATTTGCCTTCGTGGTTTGTGGCTTGCTGGACTGTGTAGCCAAACTCCTCCCCTGCTGGTCCACTGAAGATCTTTGCACCTGCAGTTCCAACGTTGAAGGCTTGGGAGGACCAGAGTCTGTCGGCTGGTGGAGGAGAAAGAAGAGAGAAGGTGCGTCAGGATTTTTGAACTGTTTGAGAGCCATATGGAATCCTTTCGATCCAGGTCTGAAGGTCTAGCTGCTTTCCTTTTGCATTATTAGTTCACTTTTGAATTTTTAATCAGTTGTTTTATTGATTTATTTGTATTCCTATTTTTATTTTTCATATTCAAGGCTTTGTTCTTTTAACCAGAATTCAGTGTGATTGGTTTTTCGCCGGCCGTGGCCCCGCCCCTCGCCAACCGTGACCCCGCCCCTCGCCAGCCGCGACCCCGCCCCTCGCCGGCCGTGACCCCGCCCCTCGCCCACTCCCGGCTGCGGTGGCTCCGCCTTCACCCTCTGTGACTCCGAAATTGGACCGACTTTGCTGTGGTTGCATGTTTGAACTGTTTATGAACCTTTAAAGCTGCACTGATGTTCCAAACATGATGAGTAAAACATCCGGTTCTGTGGTACCGGCTCCGCCCAGCCACCTGCCCACCACACTCTTGCTAACTTTCTTCAGCAGCTGGGTGGCAGGTTCAAGCCCTGGTTGCTATGGCGACTGCTGTTCTTCTAACTTCCTGTGGCGTCTTCTGCTGAGCCAGTTTGAACCGATCTAACTTCCCCTTCTGGCGCTGAAGCTCATCCTGGTCGAAGGTTCCACCAGCAGGAATTCAGAGCCGCAAGCCCGGACATGCGGAATTCCTGCTTCTCCCTGACACGCAGCGCAGGAACGTGGACGCGCCCGCGCCCGCGCCCGCTCCCGGGGACCTCCTCGGATCCTCGGATCCTCGGATCGGGGTCTCCCGTCCCGGTGGGACGCGGCTCCACCTTCACTTCGTCAGGGTTAAACACCATCTGCCGGATCAGCTCCGGCTCCTGAGCTGGACTCCTGAGCTGGACTCCTGAGCTGGAGTCCTGAACGGGAGTCCTGATCCTGGAGTCCTGAGCCTGGAGTCCTGATCCTGGAGTCCTGAGCGTGAACCTCCGAGCGTCCGGGTCTTCGGACACATGGAAGAGAACATCGTGAGGAGGTTCGGTACTTACTGACGACGAGGACGGTGAAGACGACGCTCCCCCACAGACGCTCCATGCTCCACCTCAGTCCATCTGCCGCACCGGCGGCTCCGCAGCGCCTCCTCCTACCTGCCGCGAGAACTTTGAGCAGGTGCGGGGCTGCGCCGGTGGGCGTGACGTGGGGACGCGGGGACGCGCCGCACCGAGCGAGGAGCGCGCACCCGGAGACGCCGCTCGCGCACAGCACCGCGCTTCTTCTGCGGAGCTTCTGCGGAGCTTCTGCGGAACTGGGGGGGGTTCAGCTTCACTCAGCTCCACTCAGCTCCACTCAGCTCCACTCAGCTCAGCTCCTCTGCGGCTGCTTTATAGCGCGAGCGTCGGGTCACGTGACGTCAAATGTCGGACGCCGCGTCATGATTGGACGACCGCAACAAAGCACCAAGTCACGTCTGAGGGTTGAGAAGAATCTTCAATAATCCATAGAAATGAGGAAATGAGCTCAGGAGTCCGAACAGGAGCAACAAGGAGGATGAGCTACGCTCTCTGACGTCACGTGACGTCACACGATGAGTCAACGTGTTAGAAACGGCACGAGCGCGGGTCCGGTCAGTGACGTCAAGCTTCTCTGCAGCACCTGAGGAGACCATCCTGGTGACGTCATCCCGCCTGGAGAGGAAACGGTTCTTCTGATGGATGAGGAGCCGTCATGTATGAGCCTAAATGACAATAAATGCTGAGAATATTGTTTTTCTCGTATTTCAATACTCATTCTGCCTATGCAACAACGCGAAAGCCAATCGGGTTCAAGCAATCATGCGCGGTTAGCCTGCTAGCGGTGGCATCCAGCAGAGGTCACAGCGCTCGCCCCTATGCTCGCCCCTACGCTCGCCCCTGATAGGTCCAGGTGAAGGCCAATTAAAGCCTATTTCACTCAAACATGTGCTGCCGTGGAAACTTGTGACTATGAGTGCATCATGGGAAATATAGTAGCCGGTATCTGAAGTACAAGAGAATGAAAGTTGAGCAGTGGCTGAAGCTTCTGCTGCAGAGACTTCACCTGTGACCCGTTCGTCTACGAGTGTGCATGGTGACCATGAGGGCGGGGCAAGTGCTCCATCCTCACTGTCCCCATCTGGGTTCTTCGAGCCAGAAACCAACCAGTCTTGTGAACTGATGATTTCAAATTGGCCTATTTGAGGCTCATGAACACCAAATCAACTCAAAGGCTCCGTGCTGTAAAATGTCCAGGGATTTATCTGAACTGTTGCTACACCGAGCAGGATGTGTTTGTGGTTTTGAGTACATGTGATCAGCTAAATGTAGTTTCACAGCTCCTCTTTCTTGCCTTTCTGTGGAGCTCTGGCAGCATGATTCATTTAGCCAATTAGAAGAGGCGGTCAGCCCCTCTCCACTGATTGGCTGACTGTTTTCTGAGTGCATATGGTCGGGCCAATCACAGGCAAGTAACTGAAACTTCCGCTGCTCACCGGTGCTCGTGGCCGCCGCTGAGCGTGATGATCTACCAGCGGATATGTTTAAGCCGGACTCAGGTCCTGAACCAGAGACGGCAGGAGACGCCGAACCACCTCAAACCGGTTTATTACAGGAAGTCTCAGAATGGCAAGTTATGTTTGCTAAAGTTACTGTAAAATGCATTGCAGGAGTAAGGTAACGTAAACGAGTAGCCTCCATGTCACGGTAATCAAGACGATACAAAATCATGCGCACATATTTTCAAACTCGTGTATCCCTACTCAACCCGTTAGCGACGGCTAACGTTAGCCGTCGTCTGTTCGGCAGGCTGCTAATCAAACACTTTACAGCTCCTGAAAATGTTACGTTATGAGACAGAGAAAATATCACTCGTTAACTTTCCGGTTGTTAGTTGACAGTTGACAGCAGCATCCTTGATCAATACTTTTTGCGCAAAACCGGGATTGTATTTTGGCAGGTTGATAAAACTGTCGCTGCTGAAATGAGCTGAGCAGACGAGCGAGTTTGTGCTAAAATCCTGTGGGAGGCGGGAAAAATGAAGCTAAGCTGCTAGCCTCTGACGTGTTTTACCTTTGGAGGGCCGAGCAAAGACACACGAGTCTCCTGGCATCCGTCTATAGCGCAACAACGTCTCCTAGACATGTTGCCAGCCTAACTTTGTTGTGGAGCGGAGGCGGGCTGGCTAGTTTCGGTGGGCGGAGCCTTATGTGTGACATCACTAAAAGAAGGAAGTGCTGTCCCCTGGTTTCAAAGGGAGAATGTCAGACAACGGACTGTGGGCATTTCTCCATATGTCACAGGTTTGGTGCATGGGACCGTGTTTATGTGGTCCCGAGACCTTCACTATCACTATCACTATCACAAAAATTGCATTTTTCATGCCATGGGGCCTTTAAAACTCTGTCCCAGCTCATCTCTGATTGGTCAGCTGTCAAGACACTATGAAGGAACACCATTACTACCCTAATAGACTCCTCCTGCTCATTAACGTGGGAATGTGGTGAGCAAGAGTCAAAGCAGCAGTATTATGAAGTCCAGTGAGTCACCATGTTATTAGCATATTAGCATTAGCATATTAGCATTAGCATGTTAGCATTGGCAAAGTCTTTAGACCGATGAACTTGCTGCCAACAATGGTTCAGCAACTTTATCATCTCCAGTCAGCTTTAAACCTCGTGTTATTTTCATGTTACTGTCAAGTTACTGTCACGTTACTGTCATACTACTTTCACGTTAGTCACGTAACTTTCATGTTACTGTCACATTACTTTCATGTTACTGCCATGCTACTTTCATGTTAGTCACATAACTTTCACGTTACTGTCACATTACTTTCATGTTACTGTCACGTTATTTTCATGTTACTGTCATGTTACTGTCACGTTATTTTCATGTTACTGTCATGTTAATTTCATGTTACTGTCAAGTTACCATCCACCAAAGGTGGCTGATGGTTCAAACTGAGCTGAAATGTTTGCAGAATGGTTCCTAAGTGATGAGGAGACACACACACACACACACACACACACACACACACATTTCTGAATATAAAACAACAGTAGTGGTGTGTATGTGTTTGACGTCCCACCACCCTCGGTGACATTAATCAGCCTTATTCAGAGGCTGAGCTGGAGTTTGTGTGTGTGTGTGAGGATGTGATGAATGCGTGAGTCATGTGTGATCAGCAGCACCTTGTGTGTGTGTTCATGTGTGTGTGTGCGTCAGAGAGGGAGAGAGACGGAGGTTGAGGGACTTTCCTGGAAGAGGCTCCTGTTCTACATTTGTGTAGATTGAAATGCCGACTGCGCTTCCACTGTTGCTCATGTGGACTGGAAGCTCTCACACACACATCACTCGTCTAAAATGCAAAAATATCACTCGATATTCATCATAAATGTTTTGTGCAGCGGTCTTTGCCAACTGTCTGCTTAAATGATTTTTGTTTTAATTTAGCATTTTTGAATCACCTTTGCCCAGAAAATTCAGGAATTTCCTGAGTTCCTAAATGTGGCAATGTAGATCATCTATGTGAGCTATATGCCTCCTTTTATTGGGGCGGGACATCGGTGCACTGTACATATTAAAGGGCCACACAAGCTTCCTGCTAACTCACGGTGAACAATCTGAGGAAGTCTGAGGTTCACCAGTGATGATTATGAATCATGTTTCTGGAACATTTATAGTCAGACTCTTTGCTTTTATTGTTCAGGTCAAACGTGCTCATACACATGTACTCTGATGTCGTCTACTGTGGACGTTCAGTTTCAGTTCAGAGGTTTCTGCTACCACTTCAACAAAATGGGGCATTCAAGGTTATTTTTGTGTTACTTACATAATTTAAAAAAAGATAATTGACGATCAATTGATAAGAAAAACATGTTATCAAGAACTATGTTACTTAATAAGCCACAATATTTCTATCACAGTTACTTTCTTCTTGTGAAACAATCATACGAATAATCATATTTCTTGTTTCAGTTGGTTTCTCTCGACAATGGGACCCTCATAAACAGCTGCGGCGCTTCTGAGGCTCAAACACATGACAACAGACATGAAATAGCTCCACAAAGCTGCTGCTGGCTGCAGGATTACCGAGCTACACAGCACACGTTCCTGCCTGGAGCGCTCCACATGCTGTTAATTCATAATTCACTCGGACACAACAAATTTATTTTTCAGTGGCTCAATATTTTCACATTTGGTGCCTGACTGACATTTTACACTGTTGTTTTGAAGCTTCTGTTACCAGTTCACAAGTTGTAAAGTCATACTGCGTGCACACACACGCACGCGCGCGCACACACACACACACGCGCGCGCGCACACACACACACAGAGCTCTTAATCCCTCTTTCACACCCATCTGCTGACCAATGGGAATCTAAGGCTCTTCTTCTCCCTGTTTTATTTGATGCCAGACAGACGGTCACGTCCAGCAGGCTCAGACGGCCTCACGACTCACTGACTGTACTCACACTCGGGCATTGTGGGTAAATTTACCAGCTTTTCACATGACCAAATATTTTTTTCTTTAACAGCTGCGTTTACGGCTAAAAATGTGAACAATCTTTCTAAGTGTGAAAAGTATAATTTCACAGCTATGTTTTTTCTTGTGAATGACACGTGCTCAAAATGCTCTTGTATGGAAATTAATCCGATTTTTTCATTCTCATAAACAATGGTGCAGCATAAGAAGCCTCATCATCCAGGGAGAAAGTGATACACTGCAGACTTGATGGGCAGTGTCTACGTAGAAATCAAATCAACTTCACAGTAACAAGCAGGTGTTTTCACTTTTCTTAGCTTCATGACAAACATTTTCTTTTTAAGCACGAATGCAAATGTCAAACACATGACCGGAGGCCTTTTTAAAGCAGGCTGGGACCACTACATGAAAGCAGCAGACGTCCATTCAAAGCTGCTCATTTTCAGTTGAGACCTGCAGCTGGGTGAGGTGAAATGAAGCTCCAGAGCTGCTCCACCTCGCAGACCCGCTCACGGTTCCTGCATGTTCCTGTGCAGCAGCTATCGGAGCTGCGGTGCATCCATGAGGATGCAGCAGTGATTCAGGGGATTTCTGTCGTGGCAACATAGACCTTCCCTGACGTTTCCATGTGGGAAAGGCGGCCGTTTGAGCTGGACGCTTGTCTACCTTCTCTCGTATGGAAGGTTGTGGGCTGGTTGACTCTCAGGTAGCTCCTCATAACTCTCCATAAACGTGCCTGATATTTGCTCGGTATCTAGACACAGTGAAGCTCCTCGGTCGGTGAGGATGAGCAGCGACAGCGTCTGCCTGGAAAGTGTTGCACCGACTCAAAGTTACCAGAAGATGGCAGGAGATGTTTCTGCGTTCATCAGAGGGCAGAAACGGAGGCAGCGCAGGCAAGAGGGTGGCCACCTTCCGTGAGGAGGTTCGTCTCTTCTGCGCAGCACGACGGCTCCACAGCAGCCAGCAGCTCACACAGGAACGTTTGAAAGGGTTCTTCTTGGGCCGGGTTCTTCTTGGGCCGCCGCGATTACTCACCAAAATGCACACGTCCATATTTCACGTTGACACCGCAGCGAGTCCTTTTGAAATTTGCAAGATAACATTTCAGAGTTTTAAGTGATGACGACCTGCGTTCTGTTTAGAGAGGGAACCAGAACATTTACAGCAGCACCAAACATCCACCTCAAAGGAGAGCTGAGCATCATAAGCGTCGACACTCATGAGCCAATCAGCAGCTACTTTAATTATCACGCTCACTCAGAAAAGAGCTTCAAAGAGTCAATCAGCCAAATCAAAACCTCACATTATAAAGTATTTATTGCAGGCAAACAATACTATAAATAATATGTACACACTATGAAACAACATTCCTCTCCGTGATTGGCTGGTCAACAGTCTCTCAGGTGTCGGATTACGTGAATCCGATTCGCAGTCGACAAACGTCTCACTGACTGTTGCAGATTTAAAGCTACATTCAGGAAGATTTTCACTGTTTTCATGTTCTTCAAACTTAAAATCTTGGCATCCTAAAAAAACGTCTCTTTATACCCACGTCCCAGTTTGTGAGTACATTTTAATTAGGCTCAAATTTGTTGAAACTTATGTGGTTCAGGAAATAACTTCACAGCAAAAAACCAACAGCAAACCAAACCAAACCATCTCAGCTGGGCGTTTAGTTCAGATGCAAAGAAGCTGGAGAAGGAGAAAAACTTTCTAAGGAATTTCAAAATCAGTCAAGAAAATATTAATGTCTCAACATGTTGAACAATAACCCCCCTGATTGTCCCGTTTTCTGAACCACACTGACAGAAAAAAGGTCAAAAGTGCATCTATAAACAGCTTTGTTAAAATGCTTGTTTCAGTAAAAGAACATTTTGAGCCCGTCTGATGTTACTTTCCTCAGTAAGTTCATGGTGACACCTTCAGTCTTTGCCTGTGACGAGTCTCTCGAGTCACTGCTGCCGTTTCCGCTCCGATTCTAAGCAAAAGTTCTCAAACGCTTCTTCTATCTCTGGATCCATCTCCTCCTCAAAGTCGTATCTGTGAGCACAGACAGCGTCACTCAGACTCATGTGTTAGCATGGTAAATGCGACACACACACACACACACACGCGCGCACACACATGCACAGCTTAGCAGTCTTTCACACCCAACTGCTGACCAAACTGAATGGGAGGCCCTGGTTGCCCTGTTGCATTGTGGGCCAGTAGAACACATTTGCCAAGCTCAGGGTTCCACACGTCCTTGTTGGTCAGATGACCTGTGCACCGGCCAGCTGGTCACTTTGCCAAAAACGTGGGGGCGCCGTTACGCTGCCACCACTCGGAAAGTTGTGGTTTCCATAAACGATGGTACTCATCGGAGACGACGAGGGTAACAGCAGTGTGCTCATCCTCGTCTGCAGCATGTTTCTGAGCACGGCTGGTTCATGTGACTCCCAACACTCACACGGCAACCATGGCAACGTGTCACTTAGTGATGGGGATTCCGGCTCTTTTCAGAGAGCTGGTTCTTTTGGCTCGGCTCACTAAAAAGAACCAGCTCTTTTGGCTCCCAAGCAGCTCCTCTGATTTGTTATTACCAAATTATGTGCTAAAATGAATGATTAACATAACATCAATGGATATGATTTATACTGTAAGGATCTTCCGTTCTTTTGTTGAAACAGCTCCAAAAAAACCAAACAATTGGGTACTGAGAAAACAACAACAACAACAACAAAACGGCTCCCAATCATTCCCGTCATTCACTTTTTTACATGTCGTGCGTAGATGCTCCTATCAAGGAATCACTGGGTACACGAGCCGGGCCACAGCTGGGCTGAGGGTTAGCGAGGTTCATTAGGATGGAAGGAGTTTAGAAGTAGCACGGGCTCCTCCCTCATTACCACCGCTGAGGAGCCTTTGAGCAAGACTCCTAATGTGTGAATGTGTGGAACTCAGCACCAGTGACATAAAGTTAAGTGGAAACATGGAGACACTGATGGAGGTGACCTCCACTTCCACTGATGGAGGTGAGGTTTCAGGCCACCTGAGTTAAAGGTCACACAGACGTCCAGAACATAAACATAAACTGACTGATTAACATCTGTTACTGCGACGCCTTTTACTTACACTTCATTTCCATTTTCTCCACAATGATCATGGAAATAATCCTGCCGGTCCAGGATCTCTTGATATTTCTCAGCATATTCTGTAAAGCAGAAACAGCAAAATTCAGTCCCAGCATGAATCAGAAAGTCATCTGTTCAACTCATAATAAAGTCTGAAATAAATAAATAAATGAATGAATGAATAATAAACACAAAGAAACTTCAGTGACTTGCCACAACATTGTCATGTGCATCATCAATACATACATGTGCATCGTGGATGCATACATGTGCATCGTCGATGCATACATGTGCATCGTCGGTGCATACATGTGCATCGTGGATGCATACGTGTGCATCGTCACGCGTGTGTTCTGCTGTGACGTGCATACAGCGCTGTAGCTCCATAAGAACTCTACATTAATCACCTAACAGCTACACCTCCAGCTGAGGCCTCACATACACATTAAAAATGTAGCATTAATCCATAGTGGGTCATAACTAGGTCAGTTCCTCACCTGGGTCTGCTGCTGTAAAAGGGGTCCCGTCCTCTGTGTAGAACGTGGGCTCGTTCTGTGAAGCAAAGTAGGAATATTGAGAGGAACTAGAGAAGGAATTTTGAAAAACAAAATTATGGTACGTTTCCCACGAACCATGAAGTAGTTGGGGTCGTTGTCTGGCGTGGCGTTGCTGGCGGCGGCGGCGTGCACTCTGCCCCAGTCACTGGATCTCAGCTCCAGCAGTTTCAGGAGCATCTGTCGGACATCCCTGAGGAGATGATGGCTGATATTCATGATGCTCCAAGTGTGTGCGTGTGTTACTCTATGCATGGTATCATATTAGCTGTCTTCATCACCAGGACACACAAGATCTACATGTTTCTGTCTGCTCCATCTGACCTCAGGTGCCAACTTGGAGAAGTATCTGTAGATGCATGCACAGACCTGCTGCAGGTGGCGTCCAGCAGGATGTTCTCTATTCTTTGGATTAGCTCCTCCATGTGTGCTTTTCCGCTCTCTTTCCAAGTGTCATCCAGAACCGAACCTGTCAGCTTGAAAAAGGAAGATGTGTTATCATATCCTGATAATCTGCAGAGTAGTGAACTGTGCATCTGTGTCTACTGAGGTGGAACCTTGAGCAGCTTCACAGCACAGATGAGGTTAGCATCCACAGGATTGGAGAGCAGACTGTCAGTCAGTTCTTTCAGAGCAGCGAGGAGGATCTCGGCACGATTTGGAGCTCCTTTCCCGCTCTTCACCTGAATGTCCCAAAGCAGATTGACATGACGGCAATGTTGAAAACACAATTTATGAACGTCTTACCAACACAACTTTCCTCCCTTCAACTGCAACTCAAACACACACACACGTTCTGACTGTCACCGGCGTTCTGCTGCTGCGCTGCTGCAGAACCAGATGTTGTGTAACTCGGGCAGTGATTCGAGCACCATCAGGGATCAGCTGATTTTATTTTTTTTTGTAATATTGTATTTCAATAATCCCACATGGGGAAATAAGTTCTCTGCATTTGACCCATCCATTAGTACACACACACACACACACACACACACACACACAGTTACAGCGCCTGGGGAGCATTTATGGGGGAAGCGGCATCCTTCACTCCACCACACACTCACTTCCTGCCGGTACAGGGAAGTGAACCAGCAACCTTTTGGAACCAAGCCCACCTCTGTTTGGTTGTTTCTTCTTGTAGAGAAAATATCGCTTTGTTTTCCGTTATCAGCAGACTGCTTGGTTGTCTGCCGTAATGCTCCTCTGTCGGTCCTCTCATCCAACCCCGCAGAGGTTGGGTCGGTGGTTTCAGTCAGCGGTACAGCAGCCACTCAGTGGGGCCTCTTACCTCCAGGTGAAGGTAGAGTTCTCCCAGAAAGAGCACAAAGGAGTGGAACTTCTTCTGAGTCTCCAGGTCTCCGCGCACGGCTGCATCTCTCTGTTCATACTCTGTTCGACACCTGCAACAGACAATATCCTTCTGTTTAATGGATATTTGACTGAACGATGAGAGCTCACAGTTCTCTGGTTCTATTTTTCACATCATTTTGGGCATCACAACGAGAAATGATCCAAACCAAGAGTAGAATCACCGTTTCAGGAGCAGCTGACGAAAGTTACCAGTGGGAAGGTTGACAGTGAGGTGGTGAGACAGATAGTTGCAGAGTCTGGCACCCGTGTAGGAGAAGTTTGGAATGGCAGTCGACTGCAGTGAAAAGGACATTCGGCAGTCAGAGAGGTCCGTTCGGACTCGGCCGCATCCTAATATGGATTCTGCAGACCGCGGTACCGCTCTTGCAATTAACAGAAAGTGCATCCGCACCTCCGTGTAGATCAGCTCCACCAACTCCTGCAGCAGCTCCTCAGTGGTGACCCAGGAGTTGAGCACAGCAGTGAAATATTCAACATCTGCCTCAAAGGTTCCAGGTGAGGAGCTCAGGTGGTTGAGGAAGTCTGTGACCGTCTCAGCCAGACTCGGCTCGCCATAATCTACCTCGCTACTGTCGTAAAAAGCGGCGTCCTACAGAAAAGACAGCACGGAAACGGAGAGAAACATTGAGATTCAAAAGCTATACAAAATGAATGATCAGGGTCTGACGTTTATTTGTTTATTTATTATATGTCATCAATCCCCAGGAGGGAAATCAACTCTCATCTGACCCATCTCTGTATGGTGAACACACAGGTTAGGTGCCCTGCTCGAGGGAACTCCAGCTTGTCCACCCACAACTGTTCCAGCCAGTTGAGAGGAATCAAACCGACAACCTCTGAACCAGCCTGAGGCCTCACCAATGCTCTGTATATTATGATGTTAAGATGTTATGCGGTTTGAAAGTCCAGCTGTGATCACGTTGAGCGTCACCTTCTGACCAAGTCTGCGATCATGGTGCCAGACAAGCAAGCAGACGGCAACTAGCAACTGTAGCTCAACACCAAATCTAGACGGGATTGACGCACAGAACTTCATTCAAAAGGAATCAGCCCTCTGTTTTTCATGTACATCTGAATAAGTGTGAAGCGTGTGTTTCGAGACGCTGCAGCGTTCCAATCTCATTTGCCGGTGGACTTATGTTTGGCAGGACACGTTCAGGAGCGTCGATTGACTGGTTAACTGTGTGAGCTGCTCCACACACATCGACGCACACCCTTGCTGCATGGCAACATTCTGGAAACGCATCACTTTCCATAAGGACATAAATTGCACTTTTCTTGAGCGTGCAGGATCCCTGAGGGACGCATTCAGAGCTTTGGACTCCTACTGGAGAACCATCAGCAGAAGCTCAGACACCCAAACTTGAACAGATCCAGCTCACTTCATAAGTATGAACTCCACCCGGGACAAACTCTGGAGCGCTGGCCGAGAGCTTGGAGGACTTGACCAGGGAGTCCACATCGTTGCTCCCCCTGGAGACTTTGGTCTCCCTTTTGAAATCTGAAAGAGGAAGAAGAAAGACAGAGTCCTTCACAGCCCCAAACAGCGCAACACACAATTATGAAATCTAAAAATCTATCTAGAAATATAAAACTGCTGTTTCTCTCTTTTCACTTAAAGGCTTATGAGACCCTCAGGCATCGGGCGGACAACACGAGGTTGCCATGGTGAACATGGTTAAGATGGTCAGTGCTCATGGGGACATGTTGACATTATTAACACACACACACACACACACACACACACACACACACACACACACACTGATGCTGAGAGCCAGACTGCAGAGAAGCAGGAGCAGGCAGAGCTCATCAGCCGAGGAGATGCAGCTCAGAGCCCCGCAGCAGACCGAGGGCGCCGGGTGAGGGTGTGTGTGTACACGGTGCACGTATGTAAGCGTGGCCGCTGGACCTGCGGACGGTGTACATGCACATAAATACTAGTACTGTGCCGCGGTGTCCTTCCATCACTGCCGCCACATTCTCCTGCATCTGCAGAGCTGTTTCTTTCAAACATGTATTTATCAAAATAGTCATTTTCCGATAAGCTTTCAGGTCTTTTTCTTGGGATAACGTGTATAAATGCTGTTTCGCTGGGTGCGTGTAAGCAGCGCTCCGTGGCTGCACGTCCGTCCGGCGGTGCCGCTGCCCTCGGCGGGTGTAGCAGTAATTCTAACTGCAATTGTAACTGTACCGTGACTCCGAGGGACGCGGAGCCGCGTGACATCCGAGTGGGAGTTTTATTTAGCTGCTGCGTCACCGAGCACAGAATAAAGATGCACACCTGCTATGGTTAGCCTGTTAGCTTGTTAGCTCTCGCTCGAGCAGCCCCTCCCTCGCTTCCCCCCCCCTTCTCAGAGGAAGTGGCTCTTCCACTTGAGCCCCGCGGCCGCTTCCTCTGGCGGCTGCGCGCCGCTACAGCCTCCAGCGGTCACCGACATTTTCATGGAAACGAATCTGAAAGTGTCGCGCTAACCTAGCTGCCCGATGCTAACGAGGCTGCTCGGTGCTAACGTAGCTGCTCAATGCTAACCTGGCTTCGTTAGCACCGAGCAGGCGGCGGCTGCCTACCTCCGCCGCCACAGTCCCCGGCGGCGCTGACGTTGTTCTCGGCGAACGGCGGCGAAGTCCGCGGCTGCCTCAGCGGTTCTCTCTGGTTGAAAAACGTGACCGTGGAGTCTCCGTCCCCGGCGGCGGCCAGCAGCGCGGGGTCCGCTGGAAGATGACGGGACCTCCCCGCTCCGGGAGCTCGGTCGAAATTGTCGTTCATGGCAGTTCGTGATTCCGCCGTCAGCGCAGCTCCGGATACTAAGTGAGTGTCGGTCTGCTCGGGGGCGTTTGCGTGTGTGTAAGCGCAGGAAAACGCAGCCTATCTGTCTTTCATGTTGGCTGCTTTCTCGTACACAACTTTGGCGGCCACTTCCTTTGACAACAAACTCGCTGCCACTGATTAACCTTGACAGGGTTTTTGCGTGGAAGCGGCAGCGTCTCCCTCTAGCGGCGCGGAGTGGAAGCTCAGCCGCAGTCGGACGTCAACGGTATCAAAGAAAAATTATTGTTTGAAATGGACATTGATAAGGCCCCAGTAACCCGTATGAACGTTAGATTATTACTCATGATCCAATTAACCTTTTTTTTATACATTGTAATATGAAAGGACACCACAGTGGAAAGGAAGTCGTATGGCGGCACCTCAACTTACTTAGACTGTCGTCTTGATCGTTATTATTGTTTTCATCAGCAATTCTGTCATTGTGTTCTGTAAATTCCTGATGTGATTCTGTACATGAGACGCTGATGTCATGTCTTTCCGTCCTGATAGAGGAGGGATCCTCCTCAGTGGACCCTCCTCCGTGGTTCCTCCTTAGTGGATCCTCCTCAAGATATTTGGAACGCTAAGGTAATTAGAGAAAATTCCTCCATAAGCAACAAATACATGTTTTCATGTACACAAATAAATTGCGCATTTATTATTTATTCACTTTCTGTGTATTTATTTCTGTCTTGAAGGTTTTTGGTCTTGAGTGAGTAGACGAGCAGAGAGACAAGGTGATGTAACGGGGCAGCCGTGGCCTGCAGGTACAGAGGTGGGCGTTGTACCCAACGGTTGCTGAGTGGGTGGGGGGAGTGAAGGACAGCGCTTCCCCCACCCTCAACGCAGCTGACGTGCCCTTGAGCAAGGCACCTAACCCCACAAATGCTCCCCGGACACTGTAACCATGGCAGCCCGCCGCTCCTGTGTGTACTAACCATACATGTAGTGTGTGTGCCCTAATGGATGGGTTAAATGCAGAGAACTAATTTCCCCATGTGGGATTATTGAAGTACAATTTCAAAAACCAACTCCATTAGAATGAAACTGCAGTCGGGTATGATAATTTAACTTTTCATGCAATTTTCAAAATCATCTGCATTATAGAGGTGTTTTTTAGACCCTTAAAACATCATCTGAATCCAGCTAAATTAAATGTACCTTTGCGGTTACTATATTCCTCCTGATGTTAATATGCAGCAGTGAGACACAATATGAGGGCATGGTTTAAGCAGAGTTTAATGGTGGATATGAATAACCTCATATATATATATATATATATCAATAACATTTCTCCAAAGCATCTAACATTAGATGAATGAATGGAGGTGTTATGTCAGACACATATTCAGGCAGTAGCTGCCCTCTGCAAACATGTGTTCATGTGTTGCTCCTCAGTCTAACTGTTCATTAGCCGTTTTAGCCTCCAGCCATTTTCCACTTGTTTCCCAAAGCTGGATCACATTATGCCACAGAGAATTCCCAAGCCAGAAATGTGTGGAGACCCACTCTGATAAAAAGATTTCTGCCCTATTTTCTGTTATTGCCGCCTTCCACTCCCCTCAATGCTGGTGTCTTGGAGGAAGTTTAAACTCGCTGAGTCTTGGAATGCACACGGAGGATCAGGAGCATTCTCATTTCTTCTCTCACAGGTTTTACACCTGGCTGGAGCTCGATGGAGCTCTGAATCATCCAGCCTATATCTCCCTATTTATTGGCTGCGTCATTATGATTGCATCAAGAGCCATTCAAGGCAAAAAACAGAAATTCAGTGCTACGCTACCGCGCTACGCTACCGCGCTACGCTACCGCGCTACGCTACAGCGCTGTAGCGCTGCTGTGCGTTGTGTCCTTCCATCACTGACGCCACATTCTCCTGCATCTGCAGAGCTGTTTCTCTCAAACATGTATTCATCTAAATTCTGTCTGATCTGATCAGCTTGCAGGTCTTTTTCCTGGATAATATGTGGATGGTGTTGTGAAGGTTTCCTCAGCAGCTGGACAACAATCTGGAGAAGTTACAGTCAGTGCTGCAGAGAAAGTCATGCAACAGTGCTCCACAGCGTTCCTCAGCATTTGTCACCTTGAGTCGTGAAAGGACCATTACAGGGCAATGTACTGCTTTACCACAGTAACACAGTACCACAGTGCTACAGTACTGCAGTATGCTGGAGTCCTCTGAGCGTTTTTTTACTCTCCGGCTTACTCGGGAGAATTTGGGAATGAAGGTGACAGCCAGAGCCTCCAGCAATCCTCCTACAGCCCTCCCTTGCTCTCCGATAGATGTTCAGAGAGGAAGGATAGAGGTTGGAGGATGAAGGATGTGAGGAAGCCTGTGGCGTTACTGTTCTCCCAGCGCCCTTTTGATCTGACATGGAGGCAGCTGCCATCGGTTAGTGTGTTTGTGCTGGATGTCTGAGAGCTGGGTGGTCAAACACGGGTCAGATCTTTCTCCTCCTCTCGCACTCGGACCCTCCTTCCTGCAGGTAGCGGTGTCGCCTGGGTTTCCAGCAGGTGCCTCGGTGGCGACCTTCCCACGGCGGGGAATGTTGTAGCTCCTCGGTAATGGGGTGTTTCAGGAAATGATGTCAGCATCTACAGGCCATAGCAGGGAAGTTACCTCCCTCGCATTTTGTTGTGGTCGGTCTGTTTCCCGTTTGTTTGGGAACCAATCATTAGTGCAATAGTTGCCACATGGAATATCTGGCGAGGCATTAATGGCTGCCTTTTGTCCCTTCCTACCTCATAGAAGCAGATAAGGACAGATGACCTGAAAGTTCAGCAGGCTTTCTGGCTGCTTGAGAGAGAACCTTCCTGGTTCTTGCGGTTCCCCACATGTAAAGCTGGTCTATAGTGTATGAGGGACAGCTGGGATGCGGAGGAGAAAACGCTGATTTTATTTTCACATAGTAGAGCTCCTCGTACAGAATGTAGAGAATGCAATGGGATGCCTGCCTGGTAAGAGTTCCCCTCCAGTTAAATATCTCACAAAATAAATAAATCAATACAATACAAACAGAAGGAAAACACAGCGGTTAAGTAACAAAGCTTTTGCTTTAAGTGTGTTGTTCTCTAGTGTTGTAATGATCTTCTATCTCTCCATATCTCCCGCATTGTGTTACGGGTTTTCTTTTTTTTTCACAGGAGAATATAAATTATAAATAACAAGTTTTTGTACTTCTGCATCGTTAGCCGCAGTAGGTTTAAACACCCAGAGCTCCAGTTGTTTGGCACTGAAAAAGGATTAATATCACATCCGGTGCCAAAAAAAAAACACAGGTATCAATTTCTCCCCCAAACAATGTGCATGCTGTCAGGGGCAGTCAGCAGAGACCTCGGTGCTGGAGCCTCACGTCCAAACCTGACGTTTCTCAGCCAGTTTGTGTATTTTACAGCTTCCTTCAGTGTCGAGAGCCTCTCCGTCCAGTGCTGCTTCAAGTCCTCCTCCGGCCTTCAGCTCACACCACGATTGGAAGGAAGTGGGTGGCCGTGTTCTTCCTGCGAGTCTTCTTCCCCCTCAGCGGCTTCCCGTGGACGTTCAGACCCACGAACATCTGCCGCTTCTTGTTCCTCCACTCAGCTGACGCGTAGGTGTTGTAGCCGTTCTCCTCGATGCGTTCCTTCAGCGTGCAGTCCAGGCCGAACTCTCTCTAGAAAAACAGCAGGTACCATGAGCTCACAGCAAAAGTCGCGTTCTTATTGGAATCCTTTGTGGTCGTGCATGTGTATTTACTCGTTAATCTGCTTGAAACGTTTGGTGTTTGTACTCAAATATACTTAGAAAGCTGCGCTGTAGTGGTTGTGATTGAAGAAGACGTTGTGATACGAGCTCGTCTGATAGGCTGAGCTGAGTCTCTCTCAAGCATCCAGCCTGACCTCTGACCTCTGACCCGGATACTGACCGCTCCGTACAGTTCTCCCTTCCTGCTGATGGCCAGATAGAAGTTGCTGTTCAGCCCTTTGATGGCCACGACGCCCACATCCACCGAGGTGATCTCCAGAATGCCTAAGATTTAGAAGAGGGACGGTTACATCGGTGTGTGTCTACATTTATGTTGGTGTGAAATGTGCAACACACAACCAGGAGCCTTCTCGGCGATTTCAGTCCTCAGAGACTAAAATATAAAACTGGCACCAAAAGCAAATAAAGGGGAGGAAATGTTGTCCTGATGCATCGCAGATAAAAGAGCACAGAAATACACAACTGGCAACAGAGACGAGTGAGTGCTGATCCAGACTCACATGAATCCACTCATTTCTGCCTATAATGAGCCTATAATGAAAAACACGTTTACATGTGAGATCAGAGAGCTGTAAGCTCTCGATTATTCATCATTTCAGTGAGTGATATTATAAAGCCACTTTACAGCCTCCACCTGTGTAACAGATTCCAGCTGGAAAGGAGATTCTCAACGTGTTTATGTTCTGTTTGGTGGGTTCGGTTCCCAAGTTCCTTACTAATAATTCAGGGTTCTTGTAGGCTATTAGAGGAGCTAATTTATCCCCCAGTTAACACCAGTGTCCTTGTGCTGCAGGACTGCTGGTGGTTATTTGTGTGGTCGCGGTATCAAAGGTCAGAGAGATATAACTTCCTGTGTGTCCTTTGACCGCAGAAGCCACTTGTCTCACCTTACACTGGTGAGCGTGTGTGTGGGCGTGTGTGTGAGCACGCGTGTGTGAGGACGGTGTGTGTGTATTATTCATAACAAACCATTACGCTGTAGATTGAGGAACTGCTTTAAGGTTAAATTAAAGTTTGACTCAGTCTGCAGGAAACGAGTGTGAGTGAGTGAGATGGCCTGTGTGGTGTGTGTGGCTGGTGTTTGTGTGGTGTGTGTTTATGCACACGCACATGTGTGTGTGAGGGAACCTCCCTGGTTGATTTCATGCCTCCTGTCCCAACCTTCATTCGCCTTGTGTTACCCCAACAAGCACACATATGTGAAGGCACACGCATGCACGCACACACACGCACACACACACACACACACACACACACACACACACACACACACACACACACACACACACACACACACACACACACACACACACACACACACACAATAGCATGTCAGCTCCACAGACTTGACGACGTCCTTTGATCAGACCGCAGCCCCCCTCCTCCCCCCGCCCCCGATGGCAGCCCGTGTGGCCTCCTGCTTCTGCTGCTGCTCCTGCGGTTGGGCTTCTGCTGCTGGGCCTCCTCTCCCGAGGCTTCCAGGTAGGCGAGTGGACAGAGCAGACGCAGGTGTGCAGAAGAAACAATTCCTCTCTTAAACACACAGCGGCGGCGCTCTGTGTCCATGAGGTCTCGACTGTATCGGTTTCTAGTTCAAACGGTTGCACCTCAGGGCAGTGAGGTCTGCAGCGGCGAGGCGGCACTGAGGACTGTGACACAGCCGCCATTGAAGATCTGAGAGGAGCTGGTTTCTATGTGGGATCAGGTGTCGCGTATGAAATGAAGATGTAAGACAATATATGGCATAGTCATGCCGCTCTGTAAACATGGGAAGGATGAAAGCAGCGAGGACGGATGAGCAGGACGGACGAGGAGGACAGAGGGAACTCTGTCCTCCTCGTCCGTCCTGCTCATCAACCACAGGATGCAGGGGCAAGACAGGATGCAGGGGCAAGACAGGCTGCACACACACACACACACACACACACTTGGAGCTGGTGTAGCAGGTCGAGCTGATTTGCAGTGAGACGCCACTTAGGTTTCTGCAGTTCCCTTAAATACAGCAACAATGCAGTGGTCCATACATACAGCTGTT
>CAAKHG010017325.1:0-28940 GCA_901007715.1 Dactylopterus volitans | reverse complement strand
TGTGTGTGTGTGTGTGTGCCCATCATTGATCAGACTCACACACACACACACACACACACACACACACACACACACACACACACAGTCTAAAAGCATCCCTGACTGCCCTCCCTCGCCCCCCCTGCACTCACACACACACACGCACACACACCTCCACACCCCCTGCTCCTCTGTGGCTTTTATCAGGGCTGTTTACTCTGGCCTGTGAAGACGTCCTGATAACGGCTGCTTATCTGCTGCTGCTCCTCTTTGAGCTTCCAGCATTGTGCTGAGTGTTTGGACAGCGGAGATATCAGAAGGATGTCTGGTTTAAAACAAAGAGAGCGGGAATGCTTCATCTGCACCACCAAACCATGGGAATGCCAAGCCGAGTCACTCATCCATTTATGCTCCTTCTTCATCAAAAAGAACAAAAACCTTGTTTGTCAAATTAGAAATAACAATCAGCAGGTGCCTTCTGTCATGCAAAATACGAGATTGCATCAAAGAGATCAGAAGCAATATTGGCACTTTTTGCTGCGGAGGCCAAATTCATTCCCGCCTGGCAGCCGTCACCTTAGGACAAGAATCTAAACTTCACACCGGTCTCGAGAGTAAAGTTCCAGTCCTCCAGCATCAGCTGCTGCTTCTGTTCTAGCTCGTCTCCGTTTGTGTGTCGAGCTGTTTTTGTGGTACTTACTGAGGGGGTCGTCCTTGCTTTTGGTTCCATCCACCTTTCCGTTCCTATCGATCCTCAGGAAAAACTTCTGGAACGAGAACAACTTCCTCCTCCGTATGTCTCCTTGTAGATGATTGTAACTGCGCACATGCCTCCCCTGGGGTGCCCCAGTCCGACCCAGGGGGTCCCTGGCAGTCCCGGGCTCAGAGACCGCCTCGGCCTCAGAAATGTTGTGTGGGACCCTGAAAGCCGGCGGGTTGACGAGCCTCAGTCTGTCTCTGCGGAGCTGATGGCAGGCAGCCCCGGGTAAGGAGAGGGAGAAAACCACCAGAGCCAGCAGGACAGGCAAAGTCAGAGAAGAAAGCGATGTGGAGGACCCAAACCAGGATCTGGTCCGAGAGCAAGAATGAGCCCCTGATCCAGCCCCGGAGCAGGACGAGGCAGAGGCAGCCTTACTCCCTCCAGCAGCCCATCTGATCATGGTAGTGTGCTGTGTGGAGGGCTGGAGGCAGCCTGGGAGCCTGGGACATGCTGCTGGGGGCGAGGAGAGGCTGGGAGGGCTGGAGGGGAGCCTCCTCGGTCCAGCACCTGTATCGAATCCACAGATTTCCCCCTGCTTGGTGGTGTTCTCGTGAGCTCTCCTGTCTGCAGTCCAGATCTCTCTCAGTCTGCATGAACGCTAAAACAAACCAATTACTGAGCTAGAGAGCGTGCTCCACTTTCCCTCGGTGTTCCACCTCTAACTCTGCCTGACCTCCATTCTCCCCCCGCCGTCTTCAGGCAACATGAAGACAAAAGTCTAAACTTCACATTTATCCAGGCTGCAACTTTACGGAGATCCAGTGAAATCAAACAACGTAACTGCCTGGTGGATGGCGGCTACTCTCCACATGTGCAGTCACACATGATCAGATCTCTGAAGAAGAAAAACAGGAATCAGGACCAACGTCCCAGAGTTGGTCAGATGGTCGTCTGCCCCTCATCCCTCCTCTCTGGCTGCTTGGTCCGGCAGTGAGGCAGAGGCTCCTTGATATGAGGAATCCTGGTGTGATATCCTCACCTGAAGGGTGATCACAGAAAACCACTGTGTGTGTGTGTGCGTGTGTGTGTGTGTGCGTCTGTTAGTTATTTGATCCCTCCCTCCTTTACTCAACTTCCCCTCTCACATATGGGAGCAAGTACTGCTCTACGTGCATGTATGTGGGTGTGTGTGTGTGTGCGTGTATCTGTGTGTGTGTGCGTGTGTGTGCACGCGCGTGTGTGTGTGTGGTGTGTGTGTGTGTGTGTGTGTGTGTGTGTGTGTGTGATAGCAGACTTTATCTGTGTCGCTGCTGCAGGAGGACGTCTGCTGGCCTGCCTGGTTGTTTTACTGCTGCTGTTTCTCTTCATGTGAAGCGGCTTGTTGACTCCTGAGTGCAAACGAGTGTTGGGGTTATAAATGTGCGACTGAAAGGTTCCACTTGTTCCTCATGAAGATGTGATAATCCTGACAAGTGGCCGTCCTCCATATCTTTAGATACAAATCAACTTGTGTTACAGTTCCAGTCTGGCTGCCGGCGTATCGCCTCCATCGGCCATCTCTCCCCATCCCGCCGTTATCGCAGTGTTTTATCTGCAGCGCCGCAATAAAGCTCCGGTTTCCTCTCCAGACTTCTGCCTTCCTCTGTGACTCGGGTGTCCGAGTGGCGCTCGGCCAATGAGACGCTCTTTTACAAAAGCATGCATCATTTGCTGGTCAAGGTGAGACGGGATGGACGTAGCGGACCAGACGACAAAGCACTATGCGGTCAGAACGTGGTTCCTCAAAGTGCTTCCAGCACACGGGCGCTGCGACTCCGTAACTGTCAGAATATGGAAGAACATGTCCTGCGTATTCTTGCCCAAGGTCGTCAAATGTCGATCTGCCCTGCTTACGGTGGTGAAGGCCTTCATGCTCCCTCCCACCATGCGCCCTCACGCCTGTTCTCCGTCCCGTGAGTGCACCTTTTACTGCCTCCGTTCAGGGCTGTCGGCCATCTTTAGCCGCAGCGGCTCTGTTCTCTCGGCCTGGTTTTATCAGCGGATGCAAACAACCTTATCAGCGCTTCCTCCCGCTGCGATAACCTGTATCACTGCTGAGGAAACACAGCTGAGAGCAGCACAGTGATGATGTCACACTTTTACTGGCTTTAGTTGTATCCAGTCAAGCCAGAACCACAGATCACATTGACTCGTCGGGCTTTACGGTCTGCATGGTGAGCGACACTGTCTGACCTTTGACCCTAAGACTTTGTGTAAATTTGAAATTTGAGAATGAAGAGAAATCTCCGCACTCCCATGAGGCTTCGTGGACTCATGTGGAACGACGCCAGAGCTGCACGCAGATTCGATGCATTTGAAATGACCTCACTTGAAATGCTTGTGTGTGCACGTGGGTCAGATGCTCCGATCATATCTCAGAGCAGGCTGAGGAGCCGGGAGCTGAACAGATGCACCTTCGGCTCGTGGTGTTGTGAGACGGTAACGTCCTCCGCCAGTGCCTCAGAGGGACGTCGGCCGGCTGCGATGCGTCCGACTCTCCGGGCAGATTTACAGGATTTCTTTGGAGGCCAAGGAGCAAATTCTTTGCAACATAACTGCACTTGTTTTGTTCTCCTAAACGCAATATAAGTGAGATTTGCAGGGTCTGGAGATGGTCTCATCTCCCTCTCTGCTCCACAGCTTTAGCATTTAGTGTATCTTTATAGATCTATCTCTTCGAATTGCATTTCAAAGTTCAGACAACAGGCAATAGAACAAACAAATGTGCCTGTGATCCCTTGCTACAGGCTGTGGCTTTAGCTGGGTTCTTACACTATTCCCAAATTATAATAAAAGCAATGAAAAGTCAAATACCGGATATTTATACGCATCAGAGGAGATTTGGTTTTACACTGTTCCAATTGCCAAAAAGGGAAAATGAAGCGAGGCAGAGCACATGGAAAAATTCTTCCTCTGTTTTGCGTGGAATGTAAGAACATCTCACAAAAACACACACTTGTTGTTCCACATCTGCTTTTGACAAAACAATAAAATCCAGCAGGTGTCGGTTCTGGAGTGTTCAGGTTCATATCGTGCTGAGATGAACATTTACATGATCTAATTTGCATTTTCAGGAACTCAGGAGCAAAGTGACTTGTTGATGGCGAAGAGGTCTTTGGATGATCTCATTTCGGGATAGCAGCTCGAAGCCAAGGTGGAGGATCCAGGATGGACGTCCACAAACATCAACAGCAGCTGGAACAGACATGAAGGTTGAAAAGGTGCCTCAGCTTTATGTTCTCCCCTTTTTAGTTCCACCTCGTATTGTCTATGTCGGTGAACGTTCCCTGAGATGTGTGTCGTGGGTTGTACACGCACCCTTTGAGCCCCTTTAAGCTTTATTTTGAAAGGTTCTCTAGAAACCAAGATGATCTCTCAACCATGAACCATAAAAGTGACGTCTGGCTGTTGATGTGCCCTTTAGCCAGCGTCACGTGCAGGTGCAACTCTTCTCCTGGACCCAGGCTGAATGCGGCTCTGCTTATGGCTGGTGGTCCTGGGTCCTGGTGGCAGGTGAATCTGTTCTTCTGTCTGCTGAACCAACTGCATCATGTTAGCGGGTCCGACGGTGGAAAGTCACCTCATCTGCGTCATGTGTCTCTGATTTTGCGAGTATATTGGCTCCTCCTTACCGTACACCATCATTAAGCAGATGTTTGAGGGAGAAAAGCACCTCAGCTCAGATCCATATGTGGTCTGTGAGGGAATCAAACGCACAAGTCACAAACAACCAAGCTGACCTATGGGAACCATGTGTGTGTTCCCCGCGGCCTGTTCTGTGTGTGCCGGGTCAGAGGAGGCAGAGGCTTTAATAAAGGAACAGGCCTGGTGCTGAGATGCCAGCCTGACTGCCGGGGGACATGCAGCCTGATGGGGTCCAGATGAGAGCCACCAGACTGGACCTTTTCCTCCAAACTGGCAGCCAGTCGCTGCTCAGGTTAGGTTCCTTCTTTCAAACCTCTGCGGGTTTAAACTGGTATCTGTGCGGGAAGCAGCCGGATTTAAGTGATGCTCTCCTTTAATTGTGCTAAAGCTAAAGCTTTTGAAAGATCACAGGAAAACATGTCACCTGGGTCTCCAGAGAGGATCCTCGCAAACATGTGCTGAGGCCTTTTTCTCCTGTTGTCATCAAACGTGAATATTTCATGTGTGCCTGGCTGTTATGTTCGCGGGTGTCTGGTAACCTACGACGTGAGGTTGCTGTTTCCTGCTGCGCTCATCAATAGCTGCTTGTCATGTTATCTTGGCACTTACATCATCCCCTCTGCTGAGGGTCGGGTTCAGCGGAGCCCAGGAATTTACTTACAGGTCAGACACTGGATCGGTCGGGCCGCCGCAAACCGAGCCGGCAATGCAGGAAAGCCCGCCATCCTCATGGCATCATGAGCACAACTATCAGAGATTCCACGACACATTACACACATTCATCAACCACCAGTTTACATGGTGCCATCCGGAGCTGTGGGCGCTCTGGAGATGTGACGAAGCACCTTGATTTGGTTGTTTGATCCACTCACACTTTTCCAGAAAAGATGTGGTGTCACTCGGTAATCATTCAAAAATAATGCACATCTGTTCTTCTGGTTTTTTGTTGCCTCGTGCTGATGTCATGACGAGTGGTTCTATTATGCTGCGTTTGTTTCCTAAGTACCTGAAATATTTCCCAGTAAACCCGAGTTCAAATCAAATCAAATCAAATCAGATCCAAGCGGGTCATAAACTTTGTATCATGGCTTTGAATGAATAATTACAACGATCCATAAAGCCAACATGCAATTATAGAATATATGATATATGATTCATACACTTGTCTGAAAAAGCATCCAGTCAGTTGCATTCCACATGTGACTGAGATGCTGCAACCGACTAAACCTTTTGAACACTTCTTTGAGGAAACAGGTTTAGCAGAAGAAGTGAAACAGGAAAGCCCAAGATTCAGTTTAAAAATAGTGTCTATGACATCATGAAAGTAGATATTCACTGTCAGACATGCTCCAAAGGTTTTGTAGCATCTGTTTTGTGAGCAAGTGTTGAAATCCAGAAAATACCAAGTGTTCAGCTTTTGGATCTAAACCTGCAAGTGTCTGGCGTGTGGACACGTGCGTGATGCTGCTGCAGCATAAGGAGTCATTTCAGACTGTTTTTGCCTTTTTGAGGAGCAGCAGCGTTGTGTTGCTTTCCTGGATGTGAGCTGGTGGCCGCTGCTCCAACCTGATGTTTGCATAGATTTTAGTTTTGGAGGATCTACTGTTCCTAAAACACCTTGTGTTTTCATCCTCACCAGTGAATAACTGCTCGGTAGTGTGCATGTAATTTTGGTCTGTAGAGCACGAAGGCAGAAATTCAACCTCGACCATAAGCTGCTCCACATCAGCTGAGGATGAACGAGGCCGCTGCAGAGCCACAGTCGCCTTCTAGCTCCACTTCTTCTTTACTCTGGGAAACAACATCACGTGGTGACATAACCGACGGGAGATGGGTTAGGTAACACAACTGGATGGTGTTTGCTCGCTCATGATAGCGCGCACACACACGCACGCACTCACACACACACGCACAGATTCTTTTTAGGACATGATGCTCCACATTGACCCAGTGTTGTGTTACTGCTGACTAACTCCTGGTCTGAGGCTTGAATGACAGCTGGAGGAAAGCGCAGCAGAGCTGCTGCGTCCGTCCGTGTCAGGTTATCTGGCCCAGAGGATCCTGGGAAATCTGGGCCGCATGCACCTGATCCCTGAAACCGAGCCTGCGGATTCTGGTGTTACACATCCCGCAGCATCAGGCGCTCTGAGGAACGGTGACTTCGGTGAAATCGAAGGTCACAAAGCACAGTCATGCTGCGAGGACACTTGTGATCGATTGTGTGTTTGGATTCTTAATAACAGTGTCATGACTACAACAATCAAGCACAAATAATGGCTGCAAAACTCAGCTTTTTTTTTAATTACTATTCCAATTATCAGCACGTCTATCTTACATCGGAAGTTCCTGGAATCAAATCTGGGCGGGTAAGTGGATTAAGAGGCAGGCGATGATGGAAACCACCAACACATAAACTCAAAGACATTTTTATTTCAGTGACACGGCATATTTGTCACAAACATCTCTAATAATATTTACTGATGAGGCATGCAGAGAGCCGATCAGTCCGCATGACGCTGGTTCTGCCTGACAGCAGTAAAGTCCAGCCACGGCAGCCATCCAGAAGGACCTGAGAGGGAAGACCTGCAACACCTCTTTCTGACTGGCTCGCGCCAGAGGCACAGCCTCGCAGGCTGGGCGACAGAACTGCGCCGCTGCTGAGGTTCACTAATTGACGATCATAAGAAAGGAAAGTCGGGTGTAAGCACAAGCTCAGCTGGAGCAGAAAAAAAAGGAAGATATACGAGACTCAGCGTGAACGAAGAGGTCGCAAATGTCTTTATTTACATCAGTCCACTTGGAAATAAAAAAATAATGTAACAGGCAGCTCAAACAGCAAACGCTCAGCACCAAGATCATAAAGCACCATCGGCCCAGAGAAATGAAGTGAGTGACGAGCAGCTGCTCATCACTGCCAGTAACCTGCCGTTCACGAAGATGCCTCCGCTGGAGGAAGATTTGTCATGAATCATTTTCTTGAAATCAGTAATTACAGTTTCACATATGTTTCGACCAAATTGTGTTAGCAGCCAGTGACTGACACCGTCGTCAGTGACTCGAGGTCGTCAGTGACTCGAGGTCGTCAGTGACTCGAGGTCGTCAGTCACTGACGACGATGACGGTGATGATGATGAAATTAACTGTGTAACCTGCGTTGTGCATCGAGCACTGAGGAGCACCTATGAAAGCTAAACTGATCCCCAGAGCTGAAGCGCTCAGCAGCTTCTGAGAGCTGCGGATGAAAGGTCGATAATATGGAAAAATTTAAAGCTCCACCATGAGGAAGAAAAATCAAAATGCGAGATTCAACATTTTGGGTCGTTCACCGTGAAAAATATTCTGGAAGAACAAAACAAAACAAAAGAGCCGACCCAGTTTGACTGAAGCACAGGAGGGAGGCGCCGATTGGTTCTACGGGCCGCAGGTGAGGCAGCACTGCCTCTGCACCGACCTGAGCGAGCAGCGGCCCAGAAGCTTCAGCTTCTCACAGAACCGAGGCGACATGGTGTTCTTCCTGCAGAGCGCACCTGCTGGAGAGGAGACGAGTGCTCAGACGGCGCTGAGCTGCGTATTTGACTCGAGAGAGAATCCACAAACCTGCGCTGATGCGGCACTCGGGCATCTGGCAGCTGCGCACCGCCGGCACCCTGGGAACCTTCTCACAGAAGCTGACAGGCATCACGGTCGAATCCTCCAAACCCACACAGGAGAGCTGCCGCTGCTGCTGGCCCCGCCCACAGCTCACAGAGCACTGCACACACACACACACACACACACACACACACACACACACACACACACACACACACACGCACAACTCAGTCCACTTCCATATGTAATAAATCCACCACCTTAAACTTTCCAAAACTTTGATGCCCAAATGAACCAAACTGTTGATAAAAGCTGTCGCAGAACAAAATAACAATAATAATAATAATAATAATGAGTCCATATTAACAAAATGAAATCAAGGTGCATCTGGGATTCGTATCTCCTGCTTCAGCTGCTGTGAGTCTGTTGTCTCTTTTGGAGGAAATCAGTATCTCCTGTGATGGGAGGGGAGAGATGTGCAGGTCGGAGGGCGGCCGTGACGGCCAGCGACTGACCCTCTGCCATTCGCTGGTCGTCCAGCGTCCGCAGGGCTTCAGGCTGCAGGGCTCGGTGGCGTTTGGCCTGGGGAAGCTGCCACAGCGACGAGGCTCAGGACAAAAGACCAGCCGCTCCCTGACGCCGTCGCCACAGCTGCCCGAGCACTGGGGGAGGCAGAGGGACTCATGGGAAATCCACAGCCTGCTATTACAACATTGCAGCTACATTCAGCCTCCCCACGTTTCCAACTGTGTTCTGTGCAGGAAACATGCGTCTGAATGCATAAGTGAAATATCCTCATTTAGCATTTAGCTGCATCTCACAACAGCCACACCTATCGCGTTTGTCCTACATCCTCCATCTGGAGGATGAATGAAACCCAACCTAAACTCCTCCCTGACGCACTAAAAGAGAACAACACCATATTACAAAGGTCAGCTGACCATCGATGGCAGAAATTAAAACTACAGTGAGCCAAAAGTGAATTTTCCTGGCTGAACCACCATTACAAGACTCACACCACCACTGTCCCATACATGACAGTCGGAGTGGTTCTCCTACCGGCCCCCAGGGGGATGTTCTCCAGCTCAGACAGGTTCTGAGGGGGCAGGTCAAAGTGCTGATTGGTCTGCTGGACACGGCCTGACAGTGAAAAGGTCTGAGAGGACGTTCACTCTGGGAATCTACACACTGGACTTCCCGGTGCCTCCTTGCCACCACCGAGCAGTTGGCTGGACACTGGAAACACCAAAAAGGCAAACAATGGAATTAGGATTAAGCAATAAGTGGCAGGATCGGGTGAGCCGATGGATCGGGTGAGCCGATGGATCGGGTGAGCGGATGAATCGGCCGTCCCTCACCTTGGTCCAGCTGCCGCTCCGCCAGCCGGCGCAGGGCTGCAGGTGACACGTTCGCGCCGGCTCGGGTCTCTTCATGCTGCCGCAGTCGTGGTCATTGTGAGAGCTGCAGGCCACCGTCCGCCACGTGGCGCCGACCCCACATGTGGTTGAGCACTGGACAGGGAGGCAGGTTCTTGGTTTAGTTCATGTGCCTGCTTGTTCCACAGGTTCTTCAAGGCCTGAGAGTTTGTCTCAGGAAACGTCCGGTTCCATCTGCACAGTCGCGCCGACCATTTTCAAAAACACAACACATCATTGTTCGGCTTTTCATGGGACCCTTGGAACTGATCCCCTCAGAGGACCGTGGAACCAAGCTCGCAGAGATGTGGATCGTTCTTAATGTGGCACCATGGTACCAGGTCTGATTTTGGTCTCTGTGAGATCTCAAACTGCCAATCAGCTTTTCTTTAATGTGCGAAAAGGTCAAAATACACAGAATATGATTCTTTTTGGAATGCAGGAGCATTGATATCTGGGATTCAACGATATGCTGGAGGCTTCATTTGAACATGTATGTATATGTTGGTAGTGTGATTCACTGCAAAAAGTCCACACTTACCGAGTATATTCTACTTTTTCCAAGTTCATATTTCAGTGAGCTATGGAACTTTCTTTAGGAAATCACAGAAATGTGTACATTTTTCTTCCACTGGCAGATTTCACTCTTTACAAGCAAAATACCGTGTTTTTCTCTCTTATATCAATTGTGTCTTAAATGATTTCGATCAATATCAGTTAATTTACTGTGATCGGGAGAAAATCAACAATCATCATCATTGTAAAACATACCAAACATAAGTACACTGGTGGCGCTCGTTGCTGTGTATGTGTGTGAACTGCCACACCCACCTCACTCCAGTTTCCTACGACCCAGAATGAGTCCATGCCAACTGGCTCTCTGGCTATCACGTTGCTCTGGTCACTGGTGGAGCTGCTGATGGGGACGTCGGGCCGCTGGTTCTGGTTCTTGGAGCGACTGCCTTTAAACCGCGATGAGGGTTTCTTACCGTGTGAGGCAGAGCTGCTTTTCTTGGGGCTGGCGGCAGGTTTCCTCAGCTTAATAAGCTTCACTGTGGTCTGAGGAGATGCTGCAGTGGTGGAGGCTTTTCTCACAGTTGTGGGAGGAACTCGTGTTGTGTAGCCAGTTTTCCGGGGAGCTGAATGCCCCTTTGACTCGGCGGTAGTGGGAGGAGCTCTGTGTGTCCAGTATGCACGGATGGCAGGGCTGGTGAAGGCGGAGCCATGTGTGCTCTTTGCCCATGTTACAGGGCTGGAGGTTGTGGCGGCTGCTGTGGTTGCATGCGCAGTGGGCGGACTTGTTTGTAAAGTGGGTGTGATGAGTGTGTGTGGCACTGCCGTGGGCGACTGAGGAGGGCTTCTGAGTGCCGTGGCTGTGGCGACAGCATCCAGGTCAATAATCCCCTCCTTCTCTCTCTTTCTATCCTCAATAACATAATCATATCCAGGAGTAAACATCTCCACATTTGATGTGCTGCCCTCCTCTCCTTCCTCCATCTCTCCACCCTTCTCAGCACCAGCTGTTTTTCGTTCACTGGTCGCAGACGTGGTTTTAGTGGGAGAGACCGACCCTCCCTTTTCTGTTTCCTCATTTTTCACTGTGACACTGAGGTCATAATCATCAGCGTCATTCATTTCAGGCCCTGGGATTTTAGGTGTGGTGATGGCAGCTGCGGGAGTGGCCGTGGTACCTGCAGTAGTCCTGGTAGGCCACACGGATCGCTCGGCAGGATTGCTCTTCGGTGGGTAGATGCGACGGTATTTCGGAGGAAAACCGGGTCGTCTTCGAAGACTGGAGTTGGGACAGCTGTGCAGCGCGCACAGCGACCGGGATCGTGGTTTGGTTGAAGGGTCGCAGCTCCTTTTCGGTGCTACTGCACACGTTACTGAGCGCGAGCGAACACCTCCTCCACACGAGACGGGGCACTGCAAAAAAGAAAAAGAGACGTCGGAGAAAGGGGGGACTGGTGGGAAAAAGGTGTGAACAAAAGACAACGTTGCATTTGAGAAAATTCGCCTCTGGAACACCAGCAAACGGCCGTCTGGAAGAGCACGTACTTCCTGCCAGAGGCCCACAGCCCAGTCTTGTCCACAGACAACATCTCTGTTACATGGAACCACAGGTTTGGGTTTGAGGAGGTGCTTGCACTCCAGTGGATGAAGAACCCTCTCCTCCCCCGAAACCGTCCGGACGCAGAGGACGGTCCGCTTCCGCACGCCGTCTGAGCCACAGGTGGCCGTACACTGCTGCCAGCCTCCCACCCACCACCTGAAGAGGGCGACGTAGGAGCACACACAAAACTGACATGCAAGGAATCTCTGCAGGACTCATGATTGGCTGCAACGTCGCCTCTCTTTGTGTGGAACTACACAAATGCGCCAAAATAGCTTGAACAGTTACTCAAAGATTTTAAAAAAAACCCAAAAAACTCACACATTAAAAATCAAGCAGCTTGACCAAGATAGCAAAGAAGAAGTAGCTAAATGAAAAAGTTTAACATTGGCCGATTTATCATTTAAATCTATTTCACCATTACTTGACCTCATCGGAGCATCTGACAATTCAATACCACATTTTAATGTGTTTTGCAAATCAGCTGAAAAATCTAGATGACAATGTGAAGATTGCTGAGTTCCCACATCTGCAGCAGCTCTCAGCATAATAAGTGCACTGGATGGCAGAAAGATATATATATATATATATATATATATATATATATGCGCTCCCACTCTCTTCACTTTTTAAAGTTATTCTCTTTGTTTTTCCTTCATTCTTGACTGTCATTTTTTTGCTGCCTCCAGGATTAACAAAGTATTTGTGAATCCAATTCTGATAACGACTTAAACAGCATGAGACGGTGAGCACGCACCTGGCTGGACAGTCCATGTTCTTGCACTTGCGGTGTCGGTCCTCCGGGCGGCGCTCTGGGTCGCACAGAGACTCGTCCACGACACCCACATCCATCTCAAAGCAGCGGACAGGCTGCTGCTGCTCACCTGCAGTCAGACACATGCAGCCGACGGCCTGTAACACTCACCTCTGTGAAAACAGGAACATCACGGTGCTGCTGGACAAAGCCAACTGATTATTAACTGCACTACCAACCTAGTCCACAGGTGGTGCTGCAATCTGTCCATGCTCCGTGCCTCCACCTGTAATTTGGTTCAACGACCTCGTTTCCTGTGTCTTTGGTCTTTCTGATGGTGTACTCATACTTGATACCCGGGTTCTTCTCCTGAAACAATAACTGGACAAGCACATGAATGAGTTTGCAAAGACTCAGCATTACTTCTCTGCAGACCGGCTCATCTCATCACTTATATTTTATCGTCAGACATTTCTAGGGCCTACCTGGAGCATGACTGGCTCTTTTGTGGGTCCAGGAGCAGTGAGGTTCTCCATGTTCCCGCTACGTTCATAGAAGAACGTGGTCCCGCCGGCCTCATACTCCCCGTTCCACTGGATGATGTAGTTGCCGTTGAGGAAGTACTCGTCCGAGCCTTTGCTCCTCAGGGCCAGGAAGTTACCTGCCTCCTCCGTCTCCTTCACCAGGATGTCCCGAGCCCCCTCAGGTATCACACCCACGTCCACGTACCCTGGGAGAGTCGGAGGGGAGGCTTAGTGACGGCCCACCATGGCTGCCGCCACACTCACAGCCTCCCTCTGATCTTTAATAGGAGGTGGGCTGCTTGGTGTGTGTGTGAGTGTGTGTGTGTGTGTGTTCAGTGTGGGGGGGGCACTGGCCTGTCTCTGCTTTTTACTCTGTGTAGATGGAGGGGGAAGCATCTATGAGTGTGTCTGTGGAGTTTAATGATGCTTGTGGAAGGGTGTGTGTGTGTGTGTGTGTGTGTGTGTGTGTGCGTGTGTGTGTGTGTGTGTGTGTGCAAAGGAGGAGGAGGTTTGCAGCCTTTTGAAGTCTTACACATCTGGGCTGCTTATCTGGAGAGGATCCTGTATGTAGCAAAAACAAACACACACACACACACACACACACACACACACACAGACACACACACACACACACCAGCAGGGAAAGACGGGCAATTTTTGCTCATTTCATTGCCTCTTGTTCTCAACATCTGTGCTGGAGTCGCTCCTGCAGGGGAGGTCAAATGTTTCCAAGCACAGACGTCGGCCAAAGTCCTTTAACATGCGCTAACGTGACACCGGAGCGCCGCGCCGGCCGAACGCTGCGCCGGCCGAACAGCTGCACGGTGTGGATGAGCGAGCTGCCATGACAACAGGAAGCAGCATGATGGCGTAATGCTCGTGACTTTCTGCCAGCAGGAAAACTTTTGAATTGTGAGATTTTTCACGCCGTGATTGGAGCCGCAGAGTTTGGCCTTTAAAGTGGCTCATTAATGAGTCGTCTGCTCTGTTTTACAGTTGTTTAACAATTGTTTAACAATCGTATGATCATTTGTTTCCAGCTGCTCAGATGTTCTTCGTGGCAAACTCACCAAAACCTTCCCCCTCGTCGAACGACTTGTAGACGGTCTCGCAGCTGGTGCCGTCGCCCAAACAGACCCCACAGCGATCCTCCACGGCGTTGGAGTCGATGCCGTAGTCACAGCCCACCTCCTACAGGCAGGACACATGAAAGTAGAACCGCAGTCACATTGCAGAGTAACAGAACACGGCAGGAACACTCCCCCATCCATCACATCCATCACCCTGGAGCACATCTGCGGCTGGTCTCGCGTCTTCCACGGCCTCTGCACCCCCGTCTGTTAGTCTCTTACCCAGCCACACTACCTTGCACACTCCATTGACGCAGATGTTTCTAGACTTGTTGTTCATGAAGCACGGCGTTCCGTCGGTGACGGCGTCCAGCATCTTCTCAGAGAAATACTCATTGACGGGTCGACAGTGCAGCTCGCAGGGGTTTACTGAGGGTGGACGGGTGGTGGGACGGGAAAAAGAACAGTCTCAGATCTCTAATTTCTCACCCCACGGGTCTAAAACAGTCAAATGCGTCGCTATGAGCAGCGACTTAAGTGCAGCAGAGCTGACATACTCAGCAACAGAAATGGAGGCAGTGAAACGTAGCGAGACGCTGAGCACTCCTCTGAGAAGGAGGCTGCAGACTGAGAGCTCGCCAGTGTCAATGCTGCCCCCTGTTGGGTGACACATTGAACACACTATGTAACACACTGGTGAGGCTGGCCACATACCTGGGTTGACCACAGGAATCCACACGTAGAGCTGGTTGTGGTGAGGAACCGTGTCGAACTCGCTGCACAGCATCTCTCGAAAGCTGGGTGTGCTGCTCCGGCAGGGTTTGGTGTTACAGGTGCGGTAACGTTTCCTCTCCCCGGTGCAGTATTTCCCCCCGAACTCTGGTCTGTGCAAAACACACTGGGAATCATCAGGTGACCTCTTTTATTTCAGCGTGTCATAAGAGGCTCCCGATGGTTAAAGGGAAGGGCGCGTCACAGCAGATCCAGAATGGGCTCTCACTTGGGGTTGTTGCATTCCCTCTCTGCTGACTGAACTCCAGCTCCGCAGGTCCTGGAACAGTGAGACCAGGTGCTCCACTGTCCCCAGCCTCCATTCACCGTCTCTGGGAGTTTGCCCACGATTACACACTCACCAGAGATGCACCACTGAGAGAGAGAGATGTAGTAACATGACACTTGTAGTACTGGAGAGTCTTGGCCCATCACCTTCTGCAGGCAAATGAAAGCCCAACCCCAGCAAGACAAAGGAAGTGGCATCTACCTTCTCTGGTCCACAGCGAGTGCCGTCGATAGGTGAGTCCAGTTTGGAGCGACAAGAGCCATTCACGGAACACCAAAGAATCTGGCAAACGTTCTGAAGGGAAGGCGCGGATCAGAAGCCGGGATGGAAGGAGCATCTGACGTTCGGTCGGTGCCGATCGTGCTGGCTACTCACCTCCACCTCGGGGCAGAAAGTAGCATTGGGGCCGTACTGGAGCTGGCACTGGTGGTGTGTGGTGTAGCGGGCGCCGAGGCGAGCCAGGGGCGTGGTTAGATCCCTCTTAGAAGGACGGTCGTCCAGACAGAAACCCCAACCGCGACTACGACAGAGGCAGGACAGGTTTGGCTGAGACACATAAGGACAAGATCTGCAACCCTGCAGCAGGGGGTCCTCACACACTGAGAACAGGAAACGTCAAGAAACTCTCCTTATCGGTTTTGATCATTACATTCAAATGTAACTGCATAAATGTCACATATTATTCCTAAATGTATATTTCTATGATACAATATCTAATATTGTAGCTGTTGTTTCGAATCCTGTGGGGAATCCCATGACCCACAAGTAACCAAGCGAACAAGAGTCCAGTGGAATGTTTTAGTATTACATCTTCTGCAGTGTGGAGTCCATTTTATACAGGGACACGAGGAAATTGTGAAATCCAATAGGTTGCTGCTTCAGAGGTCAAAGTTCAGCAGGCGTGACCTCTGGCCTGCCTCAGGTGAAAATTCAGTGAAAATTCCTCACAGCTAAGTTGAGGAACCTCGGAGCCTCTCGGCTTCACTGACTGGATGTTCTGGCATGAGTGGTGCACCTAAGATTAGCTGTACTTTCATTCTTCCTCAAGAGTTGTTGGTAGCTTGCTGCAGATCAGCGTTTATAAGGCCCCGCCCGTCAACCTTTTCTTGGATAACCAGCAGTGTTTCCACTCACACCTGCAGCAGCGAATCTGCCAGCGCTTATCTTTACAGCCCTTTCACAACCTTTTACACAACTTGCATGCAACGTTTGAGTTCCTCAGAGAGAAAAAGAGCGGCAACTTGTGTGATGTTGTCGGGTTTCCGGGCCTCAGCCTGGAGCTTGGAGCCTGGATCCGGACTTACTCCAGGAAGCGCGTGATGTATTCCTTGGAGCAGGACGACCAAGTGAGAGGGGAGCTGTCATACATCAGCTGTCTGGACATGATGAAGGGGTGCCTCCCTTCCAGCTCGCAGTCGTTCCCCTGGCCGTCATGATGAATTCCAAAGCTGCAGCAGAACCAACATTTCTGACTGAGTGCGGTGAATTTATCATCACACGTAAAAACTGTAATGCAAGTCGTGAATGCTTCCCTGATGGTTTCAATAGAACATGCAAGTTCATGTCTGTGCTTTCAGGGAAACGTTGCTGCTAATTCTGACATGTTAGCATGAGCGCTACTTGCTTAATTATCCAGTTGGTTTGTTGTGAACCAAAATGGTGTCTGTCCCGATCCCTCATCTGATTGGACTGAACCGCCGTGCTGCTCTGGATTACTACAGATTATTATTACTAGAGATTATTAGACTAAAAACCTAAAGACAGTACGGTTTCCTGTGTCACTTTAATCTGCAGCTGAAAAACGTGAATGAGCAACTTTCACAGGTACTAAAATGATCCACTACCTCCCGGGCGTCTGTGGCTTTTGGGGTCTGGTTACAAGACTCTTTGCAATTATGTCCAGCCAATGACATGATTAACATGATGACTGTATGACACAGTACCACTGCAGAAACAGATCATGGGGCCGAGATGAGGCCCATTGTTGTCATAATTATCACACACACACACACGCACACACACACACACACACACACCCAGACCTGTGACCCATCTCATGGGCAATGGTGAAGGCCACAGGTAGACCAGAGTCCTCATTGATGTTGCAGCTGCGGTGAGGTTGGCACATGCCAGACAGGTGAGACAGCCCCAGAGTCTCGCAGGGCTGGTTCATGCCGGCACAGATGTCCTTCCTGCGTGGAGCACACGCCGCCGATATGAGTCAGTGCTCCTGCAGAAGTTTTCGCTTAGTTCTCCTGATATTAATCGCGCCCCCGTCATTCTGCTGTAACTTGCCTGGTGACCAACACGGCCACGTCGTGATGAGCCGGATGAGTGTCGCTCTGGGGATTCAGGTTTTTCTGCCAGGCACAGAAACTAGCCAGGGTGGTGTCGGCATGGTGGACAATCTTCAGCCCTTTCTGCCACAAAACCACAGAATTACAAACATTTCCTTATAATTTTGTTGGCATTTGACATTTCATCACTTCAGGAGAGTCCAAGAAAAACCTCCACACGCAGGTTTATCCGAGTTGAAGCGGTTTCATCGTAACTGAAGTGAAAACACTGAGAACTTAAGACGTAAGTTGTGAAGTTGTGCAATTCAAAAAGTAACTCAGAGTCGAGCGGAAAAGTGAAATTTTGCATGTAACCCAAATTGTTTGGCCATTTTTGCACATTACATGATCGCTGATGTCCGCAAATGTGACAAAGCACCACTTCCAGGCAAATGGAGTGAAGTAGAAAGTCCAGTTCCTCCATTTTTAGTGTTTAAGGAGACGGAAGCAGAGACGACTGCAGGCTTCAGCTCATCTGGGTGCTTCCTGGCTGAGTCCAGTTTCTTCACCGATGCTCTTCTTTGCAATTGGTCTTCTTCACGTTCCATGCCTTCACTGCCACACCAAACGTGGTGGAAGCCCACTTGTTGAATGACTCACCTCCTCTCCCTGCAGCAGAATCAGGCGAACCAGGATGACGTGGATGGCATTCCCGATGCTGGCATCGTGGAAGATCCCGGCCACCTGCCAGCAGAGAGGACATTTACTCCCAGAGCTCAGCAGTGTCCGTCAGTGAGAGCGCCAGCGCAGACACTCACCATGTTCATGATGGTGAAGATGTAGGACTCCACATTATTGCTGCCATGATAGTCGATGAGTTTGGAATCGGCCACCACCATCGTCTCCACCCAGCGCTCCCTGCTGACCGAGCGCTGGGGGCGGGACTGCGCACGCTCCTTCCCCTTCTCCCACTCTTCCCTCTCCCTCTCCACCTGGACCGAGTCAGCGTCTGAAGCACAGGCGAGAAAAACGTCATCAGCGCCGGTCATCATCGCTGAGACGCAGAGAAGATGCGACGCCGAGAGACGCCGTCATTTTGGATCCAGGCAGCAAACCTTTGGATTTGACACTAACTAATCTCTTATCAGATCTTCTGACCTTCTCAAACATAATATTTTTGGGCACCCTTTTTTAACATGTCGTGAAATGGGAATAACTCAGAAACTGCATTTATGATTGGTGCTTTGGAGCTTCTGAGGTGGCTTCCCCATCAGCGAGACGTTGACCTTCGGTCACATTCACAGTCATGATGAGCTGAAACAAACGCAGATGAAAATGGCGTCGCCACCAACAGTAAGCTGGCTTTGTGGTCCATGGTCTTCTGCTGGCAGCGTGAAGCAGCTCTCTGCCCTGACATGAACTTCCCAGCTGACTCATCTGGAACATCTGGGGCTGTCATTGGCTCTCCAGAGCTGATTTCTCAGCTGATCTCATCTGTCCAATCATACCACGGCACACCTGCACCGGTAGTTTCTCATCATGTGATTCTCTCTGTGCTGCTTCAGTTACGAGCCCCTCCCCCTGCCACTCGCCAATGAGCTGACTTCACCACGTCATCATCATCATCATCATCATCATCATCCTCGGCAGACGCCCAGCAGTGGTGGCTTTGTCTCAGCGCTGCTCCTCCATCCTGTCAGAGCAGCCACCCTCACCTGTGACGCCACTTCTTAACTCATTCACGTGTTGCTTCGCATATCAATCATCATCCACGCATGGAAACTGTCACATGACCACCTCACCTTGAACTCCACAGGTTCTGTGCAGGGCTTTGCCCTCAGGACTGCGTTTTTTCCGCTGAGCTTCTCTACTGACTCTTGGAGAGATGAGGTGGGGCTGTGGACCCCCCACAAGGTCATCAGGAGCTCTCTGGAGTGGCTCGATGAAATAGTGACCCCCAGGAAGCGAGAAGAAGCCTCTCTGTCCAACACACACAAAAGAATGAAAAAGCAGTAAGTGGACATGACTAAGTTTGAGTTCTCACTGATGAACCATTAATTCACTTGAAACATTTCATTGTCACTGGAAATCCTCAACAGTAGAGGCTGGTGGCGCCGGCGTGCGTTTGTGTTTGTGACTGCGAGGACTCGAGTGTTTCAGTAATCGCTGAACTTAAAGGGTGAGAGGTCAGATGCTCCCCACAACCCTCCAGGCTTTTTCCTCAGTTCCTCAGCAGGAGCGTCGCTCCCTCTCTGCTGCCTGCAGGCGCATTCTCCTGCTGCTGCTGCTGCTGCTGCTGCTATAGCAGCTATTTCATGCATGTCCTCACTAGTGATCACACACAAGTATGTCTGCACGCCAGACAGGCTTCTGCTGCACTATCACGTGTACGTGTGTGCGTGTGTGTGTGTGTGTGTGTGTGTGTGTGTGTGTGTGTGTGCGTGCGTGCGTGTGTGTGTGTCAAGATGAGTCCAAACAAGCCCAGACTGTTCTGGATGAGCCTTCCTCCTTCTCTCCAAGCCAACTTGTAAAAGACAACATGAACGACGGATGAATATTTCTTCATATTTGTGTTACTAAGAAAAGAAAGAAAGAACAGATTCTCTTATTTGAAAATATTGAACATTTTTGGAATGAGAGTTGCTTGTGCTTGATAAGCCAAAGGCAGATGTGAGGAAATAGGTCACATGGTCACTGCTTCGCCAATAATGTTCTACTCTGCAGTTATGCACCGCTCACATTTCTGGGTCTAATCCTACGTGTCCATTCAGCAGCCTGTCGAACTCTGATTGGCTGACACATCCCCACTAAGGGAGTTCATAAAGGACACATCTGGAGCAGAAGGTCCCCTCAGACCATATGAGGACACCTGCTGCACTGAAATGGGGACGTGGTTCAGGTTGATTGTCCTCCAAACTCAAAGGTCTCTCTGGAGACCTGAGTGGTCTTTGCTTTGGGGGGCGGAGGTGGACCCGTCCGTGCACACCAAGGCCGATGTAAGCTGGCAAGGCTTCCCAGGATTCATGGCTGATTTTAACTACACACTCCACTGGCCAGCATGGTCAAGATATGAGATTTTACAGTACACAATCATACTGAGGACAGAGTTCAGGGGTGAAGTATGAGCCCCGCTGATGTCAGACCTCCCTGGTGTCTCCTCTATGCTTTCATGAGCCGAGCAAAGCAGGTGGTGGAGAGCAGATTAGCCAGGGAGGAAGGGAGGAAGGAAGGTGGGAATGCTGCAGAGAGGCCAAACATCCAGGAGATCTGCACCATCTGCATCTTCCGCATAGCCCAGGGGTGGGCAACTGGCCCATGAAAATGCCGTGTGGGTGCAGGTTTTCATTCCAACCAAGCAGGAGCACACCTGATACAGCAAATCAGCTGAGTGAAGACAGCTGATTGGCAGGAGCAGGAACACGCCTGATTCCACTCACCCAATCAACTGTCTTCACTTTGTTGTATCAGGTGTGCTTCTGCTTGGTTGGAATGAAAACCTGCACCCACACGGCTCCTTCATGGACCAGTTGTCCACCCCTGGCACAACCCATGCAGAGCTGCATCTGCCAGGTGGTCGTGGTGTCACCTGTGAACCTTAAACCACCTGCACAGATCTGGTCTCTGGTCTGTGATGGTCCCTAATGGAACACCGCCCCACACTCACCATTGCTGACTCTGAAAAACTCATCCACGCCTTTGTCTCCTCCAGGCTGGACTACTGCAACGCACTTCTCATCGGGATCCCTGGCAAGAGCCTCAAAAAGCTCCAGTATATTCAGAACAGCGCTGCCAGGATCCTGATGAGAGTGTGGAAGCGCGATCACATCACACCCATTCTCCACATTCTCCATATACTCCACTAGCTCCCCAGCAAATCTCGGATTTAATACAAGGTTTCCCTACTAACCCATCAGTGTATGACAACGCCTGCCTTCCCTTAAGGAACTACTCATCCTTCAACTGTTGACGCGCAGCCTCCGTTCATCAAACACCTACCTCCTCAAGCCTGTCAAGACCATGCTACAAACTATGGGCGACCGGGACTTTAGCTCGATCACACCAGAACTGTCGAATGCTCTTCCTCCTCAACTCAGAGCAGCACAGTCGGTTGATTCTTTTACAAAAGGACTTAAAACCTACTTGTTTAGCAAAGCTTTTCTCTAGATGCTTTGGTTTATTTGTCCTCATGTTTTTAAAACTTCTTGATTATTCTACTTTTGTTAGTTTTAGATGCCATGATTCTGCTTTTTTGTTTTTATGCTTGTGTAGCACTTTGAGATTGCGACGAATGTAAAGTGCTTTATAAATAAAATTAATTTCTATTGCTTGCATTTAACTTAAAAAGTACTTATACTGTACTTAAATTTTTGATGGCATTAAACCAAGAGACAGATAGATATTAGGTCAGAATTGTTTAAGAAAATCTGAATGAAAAACTGGTGCAAACAAAATGTGCAAAAACAAGTTACCATGAAATTTACAAAACAAAAAAAGTAAGTAAAAAACAAGCTTCTCGCAGAGTGTCTGGACAAGCCGGACCAAGACAGCCAGAAAGCCGGTCTGCAGTTCCCAGTCCTGTGATCTTGAGTTGTCGCATCCCCTGAGAACATTTCCTCCGCTTGCAGCAAGTCCATGCAGTCCATTTCATCTGAAAATCACAATACATAAATCAGTGTTCAGCTCACAGCGACAACTCGAACATGTCCAGTACTCTAAATGTGATTTTCTTTAGCGGTTAGCATTAGCATTCACTCCCTCTTGTGTATGTTGGCTCATGGCCGCAAGCAACAATGTCACACCAAGTCCTTTGATGTCACAGTGCCAGATACCAATCTGTGATCCAGAATGTGATTCAGAATGCTCAGAAGACTCGTTTTGTCCAGCGGTCAGACCCACTGCTACCATTGTGGTCCTTCAGCCTCTTGTAATCCTGTTTAAGTTTCCTCAGCCACTCCCGACTTTGTTTAGTGTGTGCGATCAAAACACAAACGAAGTAAACCATGTAGAAATGTAATAAAAATTGAAGATTGAAAAATGACGGATGAACATAAACTCTGCAAGCGTGTTCCACCAGTCAGGTTTCTTCAGCACAAGAATTCAGAATAACCTCAAAGTCAGACTCCGCTACTAGGTACTTTTTTTCAGGTAACGTTTTTTCCCAGGGTAATTTCGATGGAAACGCTCTGAAGTTTTTAAAAAATCCTAGGTAAATGAACAAGTTCCTGCAGTGGAAAAGGGGTTGATGTTACCTGGCGCACCAACATAAACACACTGTGGAGATCAACTCCAGAGAGGCAGGTGAAGGTCCTGGACTCATTCGGAGTAGCAAACCACCACAACACCATAGCCGCTGTCTTTCAGGGTTTGCGTGGTCGCTGTGTAGTTTTCATATAGTTTCGATTCCACTTGTTGCAGCTCATATTCAAATGTGCTCCACGACACCAGAAAATTTCCCTCCACATGTCCTCATCAAAGGTCTTCACACTTGACCAAACCATGTCTCCTGACCCTCACCCGCCGTCTTAACTAAAGATCAACAACCACTCCCCTTTCTCCATGCGCACATACGTCCAGCCAGGCCTTCAGTTAGCGCCAGCTACTGGATGTTCCCTGAGATTCCTGGTATTGGCAGTCCATGTGTGAATTTGTGCTACCCGACTATTTTCTTGGAAGGTGAATGGTTAAAATCACTCACAGACCCGGAAAGATTTTGCCAGCACTTTGCTGAAAACTATGTGAAGGAACGGGCTCAAGAAAGTGGATAACTCCAACTGAACTTTAAATTTCGAAACTTCTCACCTCCAGTCAGACAAGCATCTAGTCTTTGAAATAGTATGAACTGAGGAAGCTCACGTGGATAAGGGGCGAAACATTCCAAGTCCAGTTGACCTGATTCAATTCCTTGAGATTAATGCATAAAGTAAATTAAAATCCTATATATTCTTTATGATTTCTCACTGATGTGTATCCTTTTCCATAACCGTCTACCACAACTTGAGATATTTAAGGGATTTTTTTTTTCCACCATCGTGGAAATTGTGAGATATTATTTTACATTTTTATTACACGCTTGTGAAATACACTTAGATGACACAATTCAGCTATATTTATAGTGATTATAGTTATTAATGTGAAATATGTGTGAATAAACTTATTTAAGAGTGTTTACATTTAAATCTTTTTAAGGATACATTAAGTCCCTATGAAATACAACAATGCCTTTGCATGTAAAAATTATTTGAATCTGAGTGGCATGTGTCTGTGTACAGCTATTCTCATATCCTCAAATTTATGGTTAGGGCTAGGGTTAAGGGTTTTTAACATGAACTATAGATATTTTCAGAAAATGCACTAGTTCATAAAACAAACACACAAATAAATTTAACCAATTATTTACAGCCACGTATCAGTCATGTACTTTTAGCAGAAACAATTAATGTTGATTGTCAAACACATGAAAACATGAACATGGAGCTGTGAAAAGTGTGCTCATAATATGAATACATTTTTTAAATTACTTAATCCTGAGTACAGTATTCATTCTAGAAGCTCTCAGAGCTCAGGGAACAGGCTGTTGTGCTTGTGTGAATTGAGGAAGAGAGAGAAACAAGGGTAATTTATGCAGAACGTGAAGAAGCAACAGAGCAAGGAGGAGAGGGGAGAGAGACGGATAGACAAGCAGTGTTATTTATGCAATGCCCTGAAGTTCAACATGACACTGAAAAGTAAGTGTCTGAACCATACACTTGGCCTGTATGCAAATAGTGTAGTTAGTACAGTGTTGGATACACATCACAAGACCTTCAGGTTCAAAAACATATTCAAGAAAATGGTAAAAACACACAAAGGTGTGGAGAGTGGAGGTTGGCAAAAATTGATATAGCACAATATTAAAACACATGTGTCATGATACTGTATCAATAAACAGACACCAGATCATTGATCTTTTATTATTTAGATTGCAAAAAAGTGTGCAACAATCTTGGCAGGTTTTTATGATAGTGTTCAGTAATGAACACTATCATAAAAACCTGAAAGATTTATCTCATTAGATAAGACAGATAATGCCAAACTTTTGGACAGTTTCTTTTATACTGTAATTTGCAGTTGAAAAAAAACCCAATACATTGCTATACACAGATCAGACGTAATATTAAAACCACTGCATATTTACTATGCAGTGTCATGCAACAGCCCTGCAATAAATTCTACCTTCAAGAGTTTTTGTTAGAACTTTTATTGACTGCATTGAACCTAATGCATATGACATTGTATGTATTGACATGGTCATAATGTTATGACTGATTTGTTCGTTTGCTCATCTTCTTGCGCTTATCAGATTCTGGGTCCAGGTCGCGGGGGCAGCAGTGGTGTTTCTGTCCAGTCCACATTGCACCAGACACATGTGGTTCCTCCTGTAGGTGCTGGGACTGCTGGGGGACTGATTGGTGCATATTGCAATATATATATATATTTATATATGTTAATGTAACATTTAAGTATCATGATAATATTTTATTATCATTTGTTCCACGATAAAGGTGACTGGCCACAATCTTTTATTACAGTCTCATCTGTCTAACTGTGTTGGCACACATTTAACTCTTTCTTTGCACCTTCCTGTGCAAATTGTTCAGCTTTTCCATATTGAAATGGATAGAGGCCACATATATGTATGTCATCTTTAATATCAGGTATTGTAAACATCCAATTTTTATCTTTACCTTGTATTTATGCTTTGAATGCAGTGTTTATTTATAGTACATCTTTCTCTATATTTATCATATGTCCTAAATGTTGTAATTACAAAGCATTTTGTTATTCCCACCGACACCGCAAGGACAAATTTGTATCTGATTTGTATTTGAGATACCAGTGATGTGGTGCCCATATTAAGGGTTACAAGGCAGTTGAAATTAACTGCTTTATAAATCCTGTGGAAGCTAAGTGGCTATGTCACTGAGAACTGGCATTCATCATTATCTGATGTCTTTTATGATTTGTGCAATTGTTATTATTTCCTTGTGTTTTCTGCTCGTGTTGTTGTGGAGAGAGAAAGAGAGAGACTGGTGTGGCTAGCCAAGCTGAAAAACTGTCAGACTCTATAAAAACTCTCCTTTGTCAGATTAGTATGAGAGGGTTTCTCTAGCACTGCCTTTTCTTTAACCCTCTCTCTCTCATTTGTCTTTGTTCTCTGAGTAATTCATTATAATATGGAATTGCTACAAAGTTGCACCTGTGTGTATTCTTGCAGGCAGTTGGGCTTGCATTGTAAATTGATATGTTGTTCCGTTGTGAGTATTTGTTCACAAGGCTTTCAGACAAGGCTGGGAATATCATCAATGGTAATTAGTGTCGTAAGAGCTTTTGGAGAAGAGGAATGCTCATGCAATATGGCACAGAGCTATAGTTGATAATGGCAGCATTCTGAAATAATGGTGATGGGAGGTTTTTCCTTCCCTCACTTATAATCTCTGACTGGAATGTGTCTTGACACAGTGCTCTTCACCACTCTGACCCTAGAAGGGTCAGAGGAAGACATTATTAAGCTGTTCTGAAAATGTTGTTTTTCTACTCAACATAAGTTTCACTCTTCACAAATGATTTTTTTTTTTGTCAAGCTGTAGCACAACAACTCACATATTTTGCTCCATGACTCTCCAAGTAACAGGATTATCACCCGACGGCCCCATGAACTCCATTATTAAATGAGACTATCTTCAGGAGGGAGAATAAACTAAAAAGGGGAAGTTTGACTCTGTATTTCCTACATTTTTGACACCATAAACGGATGATTTATATCGCTGCCTTTCAACAGAGTGTCCTGCCTCTCAGCATATAGAAAATAGAGGTGGTGGTACATACACTCTTTGAATAATTATCCAGAAAGGAGCTGAGGGCTGACTTGTCCAGTATATACTCTGCTGTTTCCATCACCATGGCAACATGAACTGCAGTTGAACTTTCCAAACACTTGACAGTCCTGTCAATCAGATGTCTTTTGTAACCAAAGTTATTTTAATCAAAGATGTAAAATTTTGTAAGAATTATAAACATGGGCTGACTCCAGATGTTTCATAAATTTATCAGGAAATATTCCCTGGATCTGGGAGGAAGTCTTCAAGTGCACTTCTAGTTCTTATTGATGCGTTCACAGTTCTTTTAAGTTGTCAATGTATTTAAGCCAACATCACCCATCCATCCAAAAAAATCAAAGTGTTGCATTTCACCATATGAAAGCCTTGCTAAGTATGACCTCACATTAGTAACATAACATAAACAATATGTATATATCTTGGCAATGTGATACGGATGTCTAATGGTCGTTACTCTCATTCTGTCTTTCTTTCTATCTCTCCAGTCATATTCAGTGGGTGGTTTGGGTGATGAGGACCTCAACATCCCACCCATCACTCCTCCAACCCTACCAGACCACATGTTGCCCCCACATCTTCCCCATGCTTCTCCCTCTGGACCCTACCCCCATTTGGACACTGCCTCCAACTCAGCTCCACACCACTCTTACCAGCTGCAAGGTATAAATCAATCTGGCATGCCTGGCAGTCACAATGGAGCCACTGTGTTGAACCAAGATGGAGGCACATTCAGCCCAGACAGTGGCCCAATGACAAGTACTATTTCTGTGGTGAGTTTTCACAAATAATTTTCACATATAATTGTATATCTTGCTTGAGAAATGATTGTTAGTTACTTGAATTTGAAAGTTTGATTTCCGCACATGATGTGATCACACCAGCCCCTAGAACACCAGAATTCTGGAACAAATTTATCACTTCCACTAGAGAGACACCTAAACTAGACACCAAAAGTCAATTGCTCATAAGATCAAAACACTGATTTATTCCAACTTGTTTTGCTAATTTGAGGCTTTCATATGCGCTTCATGTGCTTTGGTTTTCAAAAGTTAAAACTGTTTATCAATTTACTATAAAGTCCATTCTGGGTGTTTGTTCAGGACAGATGTATCCTGCACAATGACTAGCTACAAACTAGTTCTGAAGTCACAAATCATGATCATATGCAATAACCCAAGATGAGCAAAGAGAAACATCAGCAGATGAATGTAAAAATACATACGTACAAATAAATCAGTCTATGTAATGAAACTCATTTAAGAAACAAAAAACAAAAATCATTTCACTGCAGGAGGTTTAGGCAGGAGAACAATTAAAGTTTCTTGCCCAGAAATGTATAACACAAGAAGAAGAATACACACATAGTCCTTAGAGGTGTTCTAAGCAGGCCAAATAAGTGATATCTGTGTCAGTTGGGTATATGGCAGTTTATAATTTGATATATGCTTGGTTGTTTGGTCACTTAGAATAGAATAGAAGAGAATAGAATAGCCTTTATTGTCATTGTACAGAGTACAACAAAATTGGAGCGCAACTCCCTTTGGTGCATTTTTAAAAGAGCATAAGACCCAATACTATTCATAAAATAAAGTAATATATATATATATACATATATAAAACACAGTAGCAGCATCAGTCAGTGCAGGTGCAAAACAAGAATGTAAATGTGCTGTAACAGTAATAGCATTTATTGTTATAGTATTGTTATTGCACAGAAATTGTTTGTATATTGCACATGAACAATATGATCATAATTCGTGTAATTTAGGGGGACATGTTCAATTGGTTTTATGATTGTTGACTGCAGTGATAGCTCTCGGGAAGAAGCTATCCCTGAGTCTATTTGTCCTGTTTTTGTGTTACCCGTACCGTCGGCCTGACGGTAGCAGGTCAGACAGGTGATTACTGGGGTGGGAGGAGTCTTTAATGATGCTGCCAGCTCTGCTGAGGTAGCGAGAGTTGGCAATGTCCACCAGGCTGGGCAGAGAGCAGCCAGTGATCCTGTGGGCTGTGTTGATTGACCCTCTGCAGCGCTCTCCTGTCTGCTGCTGAGCACCCTGCGTGCCACGCTGTGATGCAGTACGCCAGGATGCTCTCTATGGTGGCTCTGTAGAAGGTCACCAGCAGCTTCTCCTCCAGGTTGTTCCTCCTGAGCACTCTCAGGAAGTGGAGGCACTGCTGAGCCTTCCTCACCACCGCCGTGGTATTTGCAGTCCAGGAGAGGTCATCCGATATCTGCACGCCCAGGAATCTAATGGAGTGGACCCTTTCCACACAGCCCCCGTCGATGTAAAGTGGGGCCGGGTCCGCTCTGCCCTTCCTGAAGTCCAAAATGAGTTCTCTTGTTTTTGTGGCGTTCAGCTGAAGGTTATTAACTGAACACCACGCAGTCAGTCTGTTGACCTCATCTTCGTAGTCAGACTCATCCCCCCCTGAGATGAGTCCCACAATGGTAGTGTCATCCGCAGACTTTATAATGGTGTTTGAGAGATGGGTCGGGGAGCAATCGGATGTGTAGAGCGTGAACAGGAGGGCACTCAGAATACATCCTTGTGGAGAGCCGGTATTGAGTGTGATGGTGCTGGACAGGTGGGGGGCGAGTCTGACAGACTGTGGGTGATTTGTCAAGAAGTCTTTGATCCAGAGGCATAAGGGGGTGGCGAGACCCAGGCTAGACAGTTTCTGGACCGAGAAATGTGATTAAAAGGCTGAACTGAAGTCCAGAAAGAGCATCCTCACATAACTCCCCAGGTGCGCCACATGACCCAGCGCGGTGTGGAGCGCTATGGTGATAGCATCCTCGGTGGATCGGTTTGCCCTGTAGTCAAACTGGTGGGGGTCCAGAGTGGGAGGCAGACCGGACCTGATGTGCTGAGAGACCAGTCTCTCAAGGCACTC
>CAAKHG010017323.1:26211-46614 GCA_901007715.1 Dactylopterus volitans | reverse complement strand
AAGCTAAATATACCAATTATAGAGTAACATTTGTCAGTCGGAGCTTGTTCACCTTAAACAATGCATCCATATAATAGTTACCAACTAAAGCTGGTTAATGTATATGAACTGTTGTGTTGCACCATTTCTCACTGACAGTGTGTTTTATTGCGACTCTGAAGGTATAAACACTGAAAACTGAGTGATGAGCCAACAGGTGGAAGAGCTCATGCATGGATGTGGCCGAGGGAGACTGCACCAGCACTATTAGTAAATGTGGTGGTGGTGATGATGATGATGATGATGATGATGATGGTGGTGGTGGTGAAAACTCAGTTCAGCTTCCCCTGATGGACACCAGCTGTTTAGCTGTTTATTAGTCTGACAGTTTATTTTCTGAGTGAATCTCCACTGATGTTAGATGCATGATGGAAGTAAAACTAATTTTCAAAAATGTTAAGCATGACTTAGGTATTGGATCAGCTCAATCAGTTCTTGAAAATGTGGTTAATATGCCTTTTTTAATTTGTGATATATTTATGGTGAATTTTAAATAAACTACTAATTTAGATGGCACTGAGGACATTTGCCATTGTTTAAAGGGCAATGAAGTTGTTTTGAACAGACACTGTACTGGCATATTGAAAGCACTGCTCACACTGCAAATCAATATAAAACAGGTTGGGTTTAGTGATACCATATCTACTCTATCGTATATACTATACAGTAATAAGTGAGTGTCATATGCGAGAACTGTTGGCCAACTATGATGTTGTAATTTACGTGCTTTTACTGCCCAAGCAATAAGTAAATGTAAAACATCATGAACAGAATAAAAACTTGCATGGATGCGTATATACAAATACACATATACTCACTGTTCATTTTCTAAGGTACAATTGTGACAATCGAACACAACAGCTGCATGATGAATTTTACTCTATTATTGATGTGGGGTCACTCCACTGAGAGGTGTTTCTCCTCTGTTTCCCTCGGTGACTTAAATGGGGTGGTCAAAATTAGAAACACCTCAATATAATAAAGTCTAGTTTAATAATGGTATTCGTAACAAATATTTAGTTGAATTAAAACCTCTCTGAATGTCAGTCAAACTGAAATTGATTATTCTCTAAAAAAAAGTAGATTGGTCGCATATTTAGTTTATTACATTTATTTGTAACAGGAAGCATTTACAAAATGCAGTCATCGCAAAAAGTGATTTCTATTGCATCACATTTGATTTTTTCCATAGTTGATAAAAACACATTTCCCGATTAACTTCTTCATTATAAAACTAACAACATAATGGGATTTTGTTGTGAGATTCGTATTGTAAAGTAAATGCTTATCCACCATTCTAGAGCTGCTCATTTGACCACTAGTCACGGCCATTGACCAACTTGCCTTTCGTTGCAAATCAAGTAGCGACACATTTTCAAGCAGATCGCCCCGTTGTCATGGAGATGCCATGCTGGCCTGCCATTTTCAGTCAAACCGAGCCAAGCACTTGAAGGAGAAAGCCCACCAGTGTAACCTCTAAGCCTGGAGAACCACAACACTGTTGAACTCTGGACAAATCCTGACTAGCAGTTTATGCTAAGCTAAAGCTAATTGGCTGCTGGTGGCAACTCACAGTCGGCTCCTTCTGCTCATCTTGATTTTCCAGAAATTCTCAACTATTCAACAATTAACCACTTGTCATTTTATCTGTGTGTGTGTGTGTGTGCAGGGGTGTGCTGCACCAGTCTCAGTAACTTTGAGGAGGCTTGGCGGAGCTACGGGACCGATGAGGACATCCTATTTGTCTATAAGGAGAGCTGATGATCGATGTAATGGACTGACTGGCTTTCACTCTTCTCAGTGTGTTGCTACCATCATGACATCACACTGTAGTCATGTACAAGTGGCTTCTGCTTCCATCGGCTGTTGCGTCCCAAGCACTCATGTGAAGCCCCTCCTCCTCTACAAGGACGCTGGTCATCCTGAGAAGGTCAACAGCTACAAGCCTCTGCGTTGAATTCATAGTTTTGTCATAAATTCCAAGCTTCATAGACCATTGAAATCTCAAACTATGAGGGCAGACTTTCAGACTATAGTGGATGACGTTGGAATGACCAGAGATGGTGTGCACATAATCCAGGGTTTATGATGACATTTAGTTGAATTGCTGTGTTCATCGCTGAAGTTAGAAGCAGCTCATGTTCAGCCACCAGCCTCACCTCAACTTGCCTTTTTAAGAAATCCTCGCAACCCACCCCTGTCACTTTTTAGCAGATTTTATTCAGCAGGGAACAGAGGAGGTCGTCGTTCTATTAAGTCTCAGGTAACTGAAGCCCTCAAGCGTGACACACATCTAAAGACAATGTAGTTCAATGCAATACGCCACAGCTGATCTGCCTGCAGAAGAGCGTGGATGCTTGACGGACGCACCGGCGAAACATGAACACTAAAACAAGCTCAACGTCATGTGTCCTGGTGTTGTGGCAACGTGATGAATGGACGGATGGTTGTCATGGTATTGATCATGTGACAGAACAAACATGTTCGGATTTTGTTGTAAAACTGCTTGTCTCCTTTTTTTCCCCCTCTTTTTTTGCACAATACCAGACATAATCATGTTATTTAAATTAGAATTTTACCATGAAATCGTTTTTCTGAATTTATGAAAACTGATTTCTGCCTGGACACACTTTTTGATGTGAACAATTAAGTGTTTTAAACTTTTTTATTAAAAATAGAGCTGCATTTATTATATGTTGTAATTAAAGGACTCAAACACAGAAACCATTGTTGTTTTTCAGAATCGCAAGTGATTCATTCTCTCACAAACACACACAAGCACATGAATTTAACAAAGAGAATCTGATTATTTGACCTATAATTTAATAGAGGGCCGCATATTCACAGAAATTACACTGAAGTGGGGCAGTATACCATAGCCTGAGAAGCAAGGTTTACTTATGCTGAAAAGAGCCTGAAAATGCCGCATCATGCTGCTGTTAGCTTTACAGCTAACTTACTGAGCACCATCAACAGTTACCACTTAAAACACATTGATTACCAAGCTTATTGAGTCCCTGAAGAGGACTACAGTAAATTTACAGAATACGTTTATTGCCAGTTTATTAGGTACACCTTAGTCAAATTAATGCAGTATAACAGACCTTTAATAAATCCTATCTTCATGACTACAATGTCCGTTTTTTATTGAATGTTACTGAAATGATCAATTTTAACGATCATCTTGGAGTCTAACTTGACAGTGTGGTTAAACGGCACTGTCTTGTACTGGGAGGTGTTCTTATTATTGTGTCCATCCCATTCATATGAAAAATAGGGATAAAATATGAGGAATATCTCTCACTATGAGCCAAGTACAGTCAAGCAGCTTCCAAAAGAATCTGTGACCACTAACAGCAGCTACAGGAGGCTTCGCTGACCAACATTGGCCACTGGTGTGTTTAATTCCTTTGACATGTCGGCACATGATCCATCACCGTAAAAATACCGTGAAAACACATGTTGACACCCCAATGGAACGTAGAGGAACAAACACCTTTTGTGTTCTACCGTGTGGTTCTGGTTGCTCTCATTAACCCCCGTGACCATGAACATCAGGACCCACAGCAGTTGCGTGCTAAAACGTTAACAGCTAGCAGCTACACCGGCTGCGTGACGAGTAGGTGTGATCGCTTCTGTGCGTCCTCCGTCAATGTCGTCTTTGGTCTTTTAACCTACTGTAACAGCAGGTCACTCACTGAAATGACTCAAAAGCTGTTGGTTATTATCAAATATTGCAAATTCAAACACCTGCTTCAACCAGATTCAACAAAACTGAACACTCTAATCCTCATGAAGGGAGAACGTATTGCAGGAATGTTGTATTACACCCGTACTGCGGACCATCATCTACTCCTTGACTATGTTGGGTTTGAAGTCATGCCTGACAGCCTTGGTGAGCTCCTCTGCATACTCAGCGTAGCGTCCAGTCATCTACACACACACAAAAATTGAAAGCCTGTAGTCAGTTTTCACCTGCAAGTGTGTGCTTCCCAGAATATTTGCACCTTAAACTGCCTTCACGACACAACCATCCCGTCACCGAAGGATCATATCTGCTCATGCTGTATTTACCTTAAAGCTCCATTTGTCACTGATTTGTCGATTCAGGTTGAGATCCATTTCCACCACCAGCAGCCCGTCGCGGGTCCTGGAGAGTCCTGGCGTGCGGCTGCCGTCTGGGGCCGCCACATAACTGGATCCATAGAAGTGTCCAAAGTCATGGTGAGCTGCAAAGCACCAGAGAGCTGACTGTAACTGGCCAACATTCCCATAATTCCCCTGCCAGTAACATCTACTCACAAAGCTGAAGGTACTAGAAATATGTCAATATATGCATAACACACATACGAAAAAATTAACACAATAATTACCCTTAATATTGAGATAATAAATCTGCATTAACAGCATTTGTTAATACATATTGTAGAGGCTTTTCTTTGTGCACTTCCATTACCCGGATTTATGTGACATCATTTGACCAATTCACTCATTCATGTATCTATTTAGATTGCAAGCTTAATTTTTTTACCTGAACAACATTTAACAGACCAATCAGCTTCGTTCTATGGTGCAAATAAACATTTATGGCTACAGGATTCGTTGCAGCATCAACCTTCATTGGCGTAATCAAATTACAGATGCAGGCGAATGAAAACCGACATGCTGAAATCTTGAAATGTCTCACCTTTCTTTCCATCACCAGAGGTGAACTCACTTTTGAAATATTCCTGTGTGAAACACAAACATGACAAACACATTTTGAAGTTCTTGTGTCTTTGTTTCACTTTTTAGCTCAAATTTTGAGTCGAAGACTATCAAGATCTAAACTTCTCTACACTCCTGAGCTTGAGATTCAAAGCTACAACATAATACTTTACGATGCTTTCATTTACTCATTTAATCATATTAATCAATTAACCATTTAATAATCTAATCATATCGATTTATCAAATGGATAAATTCATCATTTAATTATTTAGCCATTCATTAATTTAATTAGTCATTGCTTAATCATCTAATAATGTAGTCATGAAATCAGTGAATCATTAATCCGGCGTGCGTGGGCGCTCTAACTTACCGTCCCAACGCGGTTGATCGCGCATGTAAAACAGTGGTTCGCGATTGCGGCATTCCGCGCCTCAATGGGCCACATGGGCTCACTGGAGAGGATGTGACATCATTGCGGAGTGATGAAACTCTGGATATGAACGTGTTAGCGTGAGAACGCGCGGGGCGCCGACATGGCGCGTCTCCTACCTCAGGGCTCCGACAGTGGCGGAGGGGTTGAAGATGATCTCAGCGCCGTTCATGCTGTACATGAACCAGTTGAGAGGGTGGTGACGTCCATAGCAGATGTTGACGGCGATCTTTCCGAACTGTGTTTGGAAGACCGTGTGGCCAGTGTCGCCCTCCATGTAGTACGTCGACTGAGAGGGAAGAAACACAATAGTGAGCAAATGCAGTGATCGTGTCGCGTGAAAGACGCCGCGTACCAACCTCGTTGAAGTCGCCAATTCTGGGAATGTGGTTCTTCCTGGTCTTCCCCAGCACGTGTCCTGAGTTGGAGATCACCACCGCCGTGTTCCACAGCGTCTTGTGGAGCTCCTCGCGCTCCAGAATCGGAGAAACCACCACCATGTTGTGCTTCTTTGCGAGCTAATGGGAAAACTGCATGTAAAACAGTGGTTCGCGATTGCGGCATTCCGCGCCTCAATGTTCTGTGTGCGACCTCTGACCTCTTGGCAGAAGCGCGTGGTGTTCCCGTCTTCAGCTGACTCGGCAAACTCGGTCCACAGTTCTTTCTCTCGTGTGCAGAACGCGAACGGCATGGCTGCAAACAGCAAGGCGCCGTGAGTGCGACATCACAACAGCATCACAATAGCTCATGACGGGACTCACTCCAGGTCTCCTGGAAGCACACGATGTTCACGCCACACATGGCGGCGACCTCAACCATCTCGCCGACCCGGCTGTGCATGGCATTTACCTGCCGCAGGAAAACCAGATTATTTACAGGGAATTCACAATAAGGAAACTGTTCGTCGGTCGTATGTCTCGACTGCGTTGTGGTGCACCTGCTCCAGCACGGGGGCGTCAGTGGGCAGAACGATGCGGTGCTGGATGAGTCCCACCCGGACCCGCCTGGGCGGCCTCAGCTGCTCCTGCGCCGCATCAAAGCTGAAACCCTTCAGCTCGAAGTCACGCTCGGCTGCAGCCTCCGCAGCACGTGCTGGCAGCTCCAGCCTCCTGTAACACGCGGAGATTTCAAAAGACGCTCAATGTCCAAATCAATATTGTCAACAGTCAGCGACAGAGGGGCAGAGGGGCATGCTGGGAGGAGGAGGGCGCGATCCCTTCGGCTGCCTGGCCACCCCATGACGACTACAGAGAAGCGTCTTACAGGAAAACCTGCTGCAGGTTGGCCGACCCATCCTTCACTGAGACGATCTTTATTCAACTTTGACCTCATATGGCATTCTGACAGGATGACATGAGTGTGGCACCGCCCTCTTTTGTCGTTTGGCCTCTGTGATGACCTCCACTGCCACTCGAGATGTTATCAAAAGGGTGTCAAGCTCTCTTGTGACAAATCTCCGAGTGAAACATGACAGGCAGGCAGGACGTAACATTGGGAGCAACTTGACTGGACCACACGATGCACCAATGGGATCAGAGCTTCAGAGCTTTACAGGTGACAGTTGTCTCGGAGTGAATCAACTCTCTCCAGCAGCTCACAGCCGAAAACAAACACCCGAAAGACCAGATGACGCAACTTGCTACTGCTACGAAGGCAGCTGCGACACTGTGTTGCAAGAGTGTTTGACAAGAGGATGTCAGGACATGATTGGTTGAACGTTGTTAGCTATATCTGACAAAAGCAAGCACCATATTTAGTTTAACAGGCAGAGAACATGGTTGATTTTGATAAAAGATGTGAAGAATTGGAGGTTTTGTATTTTTTGAAAAAACATTATTGTTAAATATGACTGCAGATGAGACCTAAACGGGCAACAGATGCATTGTTTGTTTCAGGTGCAACAGCACAGACCCGCCATTCCATCGCAGGACGTTAAAAAACATTTAAGCGTGATGACAGCAATAACATTCAAAGGTCAAAAGTCATAAGCAGCTGAATATCTGTCAGTGATTAATGAGAATGACGGAATGAATGAAGCCAATAATAAAATCCAGCATACAAGATTTGAGCTCCATATTAACACTAATCATAGACTGCATATAATCTAGACAGCACCACGTCTCTCCAAAGCTAAACTAACCCGGATACAGATGCTGCCATCTTGCACTGGCGATGTCGTGGAGCTGCAGGATCGAGGTCCCGCCCAACTCAATCACATGTGCAGTTCACCATTAAATACTTAAATTTCATGGTTCAAAACAGATAATAACAGTTACAGAAAGTTAGCATTACATTTTCCCACGCCCATTTTTAAAAATACGACTAATAACTAATTAAAACTAAATTGGAGTACTTTGATATTTTTTTATCCGAGTGCCATCCACTAACGTGGAGGAGGCGGGGTCTATAACCACGATTACAGTCAGCCACTAGAGGGCGATATACATCTTTGGGCCGCCATTAAGGTCTAGTTTATAAATAGAAGTAAGTCATTAACACACATGCACACACGCAAGTTGTCCGAGTCAGTGCGGAGAAGTTAACATGTGAACTAGTCTGAGAGTTGTTTTGCCGTTTGTGAAGCAGCAGCGTCTTAATCCTCAGTGCCAGAGAAGGCTGAGGGAGCCCGTCTGTGTACTCATCAACACCGACTGACAATGAATAAGGGACGACGGCTGGAATGACAGCTGCTATAATTAATCATTGATCATCGTCACTGGTGGTTAAACTGGCGATCGGCCGTGTGACCCCGCAGCTGACCAAAGTCCACGCGGCCGAGTGAAGACCGAGCAGAGGGGAGCGAAGCACATCGGATCAAACCAAGCACATCTCACGTGGTTTCCTTCCCGAATAAGATGCGTTTGACCTCAGCCAGGTGAGCCTCGGGCAGGTGACTCTCCAGACTCTCCTCCAGCGACTCAAACTCACGCGCGGACATTCCTGCGGGGTCACGGCGGCCAAAAACGTCTCCGTTCGGGTGGGTCCGAAGCGCGCCTCGCCTGCGCTTAAATAAGCCCGGTGTGTCGCCACCGCGATTCTTATTTGCGGGCCAATCCCGCTGCTGAGCGCGGAGAGCTCATTAAAATGCGCGACAGGCGGAGCCACCCGATTGGCTCAGGCCGCGGGACGACAGCAAAAGTTAGGTTTTTGTTTTTTTTTATTTCAACAGTGACCTCGTCAATAATTAACGTTTTGGCTGCGTCACTTCCCGCGCCACTTCCGCCTGCGGCCTGCTGAGGGCAGCAGAGGGTCACGTTGGAGTCGTTCGCGGCTCTAAAAAGAAGAAGACCCCGCTGCTGATCCTAAAATATTTTAAAAAGAACAGTAAAGTGTTATGTTTCACTTAAATCCGCTGAGATAGTGTTTAAACTTTGACTGATAAACAAGCTTTTCTTGTGACCATATTTCCATAAGAAGATTTTTTCATATTTAAACGATTTTCCATGTAAACATAATAAGATAACGGTGAGGTGAGAGTGAAGCTCGATTTATTATGGATAAAATAAAAAAAAAGTTACAGGATGTTGCTGTGACATCATCAACCTACTGATGCCGTCTCAGTTATAGACTGAGCTCATTTACTATTTACATGCTCATATACAGAGTTGCTATATAATATTTCTTTCCAGAGGTGGAAACTCCTCACATGCTGATTTACTGATGGACTCGTGGTTGACTCGCTGGAGGACACTGTGTCGTCTCTCTGTCTCTGTCCCACTGCTGTGGGCTCAGCTGCTTTGCATCTGCAGGAAGTGACCACGTCATCAAAGCGTATGACTTCAGTCACGTCCTCTGCTCGCTACTCCCAGCAGATTTACCCCAGAAGCTGACGTGCCTCAAAGCTCAGCTCCAAGTCCGCTGTTGTATTTGTACAAGTGACATTTAGGATAAGAGGGGCCTACCTCCCAAGTTGCTCAGGATCTCCGTTACAAGGTCTCATTTAAAATATAAAACGCTAAAATTGCTTGGCAAAAACAATTAAAGTGATGCATCATGGGGATGGAAGCCTGGGCAGGTCAAGATGAAGTCAAGTCAAATCCCTCAAAAATGTGCTATTTTTGAGACATCATTGCAAGAATGGCGATGAGACATTGATGGAAACAAAGGCACTATGGCGACTGACCCATCTGAGAGTTTTCTGCAGAAAACCACAAAAAGCACATCCCGAATGTCCAGCATCTGGCTCGTACACCGTTGGAGGAGCACAACTCAGACCACTCAACTCATTCAAAAATATTGCCATTGAAATGTGCTACAGATTATTCAAATGTACAAACATCAAATACACCCGCCAACTCTGCAGCCCGATGACATTGCTCGAAAGCTTGGCCACCATGAAGGAAAAAATATCTGAAACTAATCCACCACTTCAGCCAATCATAGAGGAGGAAAAAAAGGACTTGTCCTGTTCTGTCCAGGTACTGCCTTTAAATGGTTTCAGTCGTACCTAACTGAGAGGACATTTTCCATCTATCTAGGCCAATGCTCTACGGCAGTGGCCCCATTAGACTGCGGCGTCCCTCAAGGCTCCATTCTAGGTCCTGTTCTCTTTATATATGCTGCCTCTGGGATCCATCTTTAGGAAACACAGCGTTCCTTTCCACTGTTTTGCAGATGATCCGTAAATCTATCTGCCAATAAAAGTAAGTAAAGATTCCATGCAAGCCCTCCTGAACTGTTTAAAAGATGTCAAATCATGGGTGGAATTAAACCTTCTGAATCTGATTGACAGGAAAGCTGAAATCATCACTTTTGGTAAACCTGAGCTTCTAGATGGTATCAATAGTGCCCATGGTCCCTTAGCCTCCTATAATCGCCCTTGTGTTAAAAACCTTGGTGTGATCTTTTCCGGAGCTCTTAACTTTCAACAACAGAGCAGTTCAGCTGTTAAGACAAGTTCTTTTTCCAACTTAAGACTGTTGCGAAGGTTAAGGCCTGTCTTCCCTTCAATGAGTTTGAGAGGGTCATCCATATGTTTATTATGCCTTGCTTGGATTACTGCAATTCCATCTATTATGTCTGCACAAAAAAGGCAGCAGCACGTCTTCTAACTGGGAAGTGATGATATGACCATATCACGTCGGTTCTTGTATGCCTTCACTGGCTTCCTGTCAGCTCCAGGATCCAGTTCAAGATTTTATTACTTGTTTCTAAAACAATTAACAGACTGGCACATTAATACTGTACCTACCTGAGCTGTTGCGCCTTCGTGCTCCTGTCAGAGCACTGAGGTCATCCGAGCAAATGCTTTTATACGCTCCCAGGCCGAGGATCAAAACCAGAGGTGACAGTTCTTTTGTGGTAGCTGCGTCTTACTTGTGGAGCATCCTTACCTTTAAAATCACAGCCCAGACACTTGAACATTTTAAAATGTTGCTCAAGACTCACCTCTTTGCACTGGATTTTAATCATAGTTGGGCGTGACATTCTGAATTCCTACTGCCAATTATATTTGCTTTTATCTATTTTGTATCTATTGTGTCTGTATTGTTGTGTTTTTATTTTTGTTTTTTATTTACTAATATCTATTGTGCTACTTATAATGGTGCCTTTATTTTTTTTCTCTCTGGCCTGTACAGCACTTTGTCAACCAAGGTTGTTTTAAATGTGCTATTAATGTGCTATATAAATAAACTTTGACCTGACTTGACCGTCTGTCTTATTGAAATATTGATGCACACAGGAACGTAACTTGAACACCACAAATATTTTAAATGACAAACGGGCTGTTTCATGGACCATTGTGAGCAGTGCAAGAAGACTTTTAGTGATGATGCTGCTGGTGGTGGTGATTGTAGTTATTAATCCCATTCCTGCCCGCTGAACCCACCTCAGGAAAAAACTAGAGCTGATCTGAAAAAGATCAGTCCTGAGTTGTCCCTACACCTGGCATTTTTCTGTGTTTATTCCTAATTTTGTGCCATCATCAGTTTCTTATCTATACATAATTGCTTTTGATTTTTAGGAGCTAAGAATACATCACATTGATGTGTCCCGTGATACAACATGAATCTCAGTCTAGTCTGAGTTTCTTGTTGGTCTTTTTATTAGGAACGCAAGAGGCGTCCAGTGGAACCTCCTCGAGCAGAGAAGCTGGGAACCATGAAGGCCTCGTCATCTCCTGTAACCACCAGGAGGAAGGACCTGTGTAGAGGGCAAAACAAGTTCCAAAAAGTTGGGACTGTGGCCTGGCCTTGTAGCTAGTGGACTGGTAGCCAGCATGTTCTGGGCAAGCAGGCTGGGGACTAGCACCTGAATACCTTACAGAGTTCCGTGGTAAAGGCTTGGAAGGATGAGCAGGCAGGCATGTGGCATTCCCACTGAGTGCCACCTTGGCATTCTTGAAGGCGAAAGTGTCAGGCGATCCCATAGTTGTGATGATGGCGCGAGAGGCACAGAGGCCGTCGCTGGTGGAGACCAGGCCAGAGAAGGAGCCAGGGCTGTAGCCTGAGTGAGGGCCGCAGTGAGTCGCCGGATCTGGGTGGTTAATGATGCCAATGCTTGCTTTTGGTTGGCTGCTGCCTGACAAACCTGTGGAGACGAGCATAGCCTTGTGCTGCCGGAGCGCTCCTGATCCTCTCGAGACGGGACTGGGGTGAATCTGTGTGCACGCGGTTCATGACGGGCCAGATTGCACTGTAATGCGTAATGTGACACTCAAATTATACACAGTTTAATATAAGGACCATCTCTTCTGTAAACCGCATCTGTCTCTTTTGTTGGCCAGTTGAGGGTAGTGTAACAAACTGTAAACACAATACAGATATACTTTTATTGAGTTGATATGGCTACAGCTGTCTCTTCACCAGGTAGAAACTCAGCAACAACAGAAATAATATGGGTTATGTCCTTAAAAATCTTAATTTATTCTTTTTTCTTTGTCCAGCAGAAACATCTGTGTGATTATCAGTGGAATGCTTTAGACTGACAAATGCAAATGCAAACGCAAATGTCACATCTACGTATAGCTCTGTAGGTGAAGACAAAAGCTATGAAGGTCCAGGCAGTTTATTTTATTTCCTCTGGATTCAACATGACTGCAACACTTCAATAACAAGACTGAGATTCAAACAGTGCTAATGTTCACATGCTAATACTTAGCTAACATGTTTTGGGCAAAGTTTGAGGTGATGATGGAGCTGTATTCATGTTGACTTCAATTCATCACGAGAACGTGAATGTCTGAACATTGACCATCAGATGACATCACTGATCAGAGCGTCTTTACACAAGACGGCGTCCAACGTAACACAGCTACTTTACGTCAAGATGGCATTTTCTCACTCACAGAGCTGATGAATCCTGAAATGTAGAATCAGAACCGAGCAGAAGACGAGAACAACGACCGTGGAGGTCTCTGAGGAGCATCTTTAAATAGCTGAGCTGACCTCTGGGGATTCTTTTTTACAAAGACGGCCAGTAACCTGAAGTCATGGGGACGTGGCCATAAAAGCTGGGAAAATAAGATAGTTAAACTTGCCAGTTCCCACATTGAGAAAAACCAGAGCCCAGACTAAGTTATTCAGCTGCCAATGAGAAACCCACATTTACAGAAAGCGCCGCAATGATGCGCAAATGTTGTAATACCTTTTGAAAAGTGTTGATATAAACAAGAAAATCATGCTCATCTGCTTGTATACCGATTCAATCTGTCTGCTTCAGCCTTATATCACAGCATTGAACCAGTAAACATGAACCAGCAAGTCACTGAGGAACATTCAGACAGGAGCCACTTTGTGCGTGTGTGTGCGTGCGTGTGTGTATGCGTGTGTGCGTGCGTGCGTGCGTGCGTGTGTGTGTGTGTGTGTGTACATGATGACGATGGCTTCATTGTATGTCATTGTACTTACTCAACAACATGTAGGCTGTTAAGAAACAATGCAATTTCGGAGGCTCCTGGTCTCTTTAGCCTTAACAAAGAGCTTGTAACATTTAAATGGTGGTGGTTATAAGTCACGGGTTTACGGCGGCGTCTTGCTGATAAGGCTCCTGCCAACCCTCTGAGAACTTCTCTGAAAACATGTGTTACTTTATCAAGAAAGATTTGACTGTTCACTGATGCTGCTCTTCCTGTGTTTTGCGTGGTGTACCCGCAAAGTGGGTGGAGCTTGGTCTGTGATTTTCCTCTTCCTCCCCAGCTTCCTGTGCCACACAGATATGCTGCTGCTCTAGATGAGTGACGGGGGTTCGAATCTGTCTGACCACTTGCAGCAGACAGGATGCCGTCGCAGGGCAATTACAGATGACCAAAGACAGGGAGGGGTGGGATACCGCCAGCAGACCACCCCCTACTGGAGAGATATGAGTAGGCCAGTAAAAGGCACTTTCACAGCCGGTGTTGCTGCTGTGCTCGGTGAAAAGGTCAAAGGTGGGGCCGTTGGTCTTGAGTCTGATGGAGTCAGTGATGCTGCAGTATGTGGAGTTGCGCTTGCTGCCGCCACTCTTACGCAGGTCCTGTCGGCCCAGGATGTGGCGCCAGATAATCTTACGGAAGGTTTGGCGGAACTCCCGGATGCGGTAGGCATAGATGAAGGGGTTGACCACAGAGTTGGCGTGGGAGAGGATAATGGCCACGTACATGATCCAGAGCGACGGTCGAGCGCACTCGGGGCAGAAGAGTGTGAAGCAGTTAATGATGTGTAAAGGCAGCCAGCAGACAGCAAAGAGTCCCACGATGATGGCCAGAGACTTGGCGGCTTGAACCTCCTTCTGCAGCGTGGAGCGCGACTTCTCTCCATGAACCGCCATCACCTCCATCATCTTGAGCTGGTGGCGAGCAGCCATGAAGATACACAGGTAGATGGCCAGCATCATCAGCAGGGGGAGCATGACACAGGCAAGGAAATTGAAGTAGACCATGTAGTCCATCACCACCACCTCCTCAAACAGGCACTTCATGAGGCCATCGGGACACGTGCCATTGGCGCCCACGGGCTGCTTGTGCCAGCCAATCATGGGAGTCAAGCCAATGACGATGGACAAAACCCAACAGACGGCGATGATGCCTCGCGCCCGCTGGGCTGTCACCAGGCTGCTGTACCTGGAGGGTGACAGGAAACGAACGTGCAGCATTTAGCTGAGGAGTGGCTGTTTGCCATAATGACGCGTCTTCAAGTTACATATGGTAAAGTTATGTAGTAACAAAGAAAAATCGTTTATGTGGGAATATAGTAACCTGGCAATACAGCTGTATACAGTAATAATATCGTCCATATAGTAGTATAATAGTATTATATTACCATGTAGTAACATGGTAATATAATAATATAACAACACCGAGATATTGTTAGAGATACCATGTAGACTGATGGTTTTTACAGGGGACCTGAGGAACCTCTTTGAGTCTATTTTGAGTCGCCTGCAGCTCAGTGTGGGAGAGCAGCTGAGACACTATCACATTCTTAAGATGTCAGAGTTCAAAGGTTACTGCTGCAAAAACAAGCGCCCCTCCTCCCACCGCCCCAGCTGGGGGTATGAAAAAAACAATGCAGATAAACCATCATGTACAGGTTTATGTCCCGCAGCAGGAAGCCTGTGAGGTGGAGCCGCAGCATCACTGCTCCTACGCGTGTCTTCAGGTGAGATTTGAACATCTACAGCAAATCAGTCGGTGTCTTAAATAAAAGGCGGCAGCAGGGAGATGTGCTCCCATGGGGGGACGCCATTTCTGGACACACTTACTGAGCCAGACTTTCTGGTTCCAACATCTTCACTGATGTAAATAAGAAGCTTTTCTGTGACAGAGAGCTGATGGTTCTTAAACACGTCGTCTCTGTTTAAGAATTTGCACTTGAAACCGAACAGAACTTTTCTTGTTCTGTTGTCCTTCTAGACTGAAGAATGTCTGACAACTTCGGTACTGCTTTCTTCATAAAGGGTGTCTCTCGCTGTAAATAAGCATATCAATAATATCATCTGCAGCCACTAACACTCATAACATCAGGCATCGTTGAAACTTCAACTTCTGTTTTTTTTTCAGTCTCTTTTTCGTTTTCCCTCCATCATTCTTTCCTCATCTATTTCCGCCCAAATTTCAACATTCACAATACAATATGACACCTGTTAACTATTAGTTTCTAAGTCTCAGGTAAAGAATCTTTTACAAGGCTTTGATGAGAGTCAGCCAATCACAGTCAAGGACAGAGCCTGTCTATTTAATCTATACGTGAATAAACATCCAAACAAAGAGGCTCGACAGTAAATTGTTTATTCACGTCTCATCGCCGTCATCATCTCCGTTTCATCTCTGATTCAAATTGATATCGTTGTGGATAATATTGGTGATATTTGTTCTGACTGACCTAAGTGGTAACTTGATTGCAATGTAACGGTCTATGGCGATGGCGAGCAGACTGAAGATGGAGTTCTGAGTGAGGACCAGCACAAAGCAGGCGATGAACAGGCAGCCATAGAAGCTGGAGCAGAAGCCGGTGCTGATGACGATGGAGAAGGGGATAGCCAGGACGCCCACAGCGATGTCGGCCACTGCCAGCGACACCACAAAGAAGTTGGTGATGCTCTGCAGGTTGCTGTTGAGGCACACGGCCCAACAGACCAGCACATTACCCAACACGGAGAAGACGGCGATCAGGAGCTCCAGCACGATGTAGATGGCGGAAGCGATGGGGTCGTCCGGCATGGTGAGGGAAACGGTGAGGTCACTGATGAGGAGGGAGGGAACCTCGCCCCAACTACCATAGCTGCAGCCCAGCAGCTGCTGAGCCCGACTCTGTCTCGCCGGCTGAGGAGAAGGTTACTCAGCTGTCATGGCTGTGGTCTCCACACGCAGGAGGCTGTCGCCGCTCTGGTCAAAAAAGCTGCTCTGCTCCCCTCCTCTCCTACGTCGGTCCCCTCAGCTGCTTTTTCCCATGAACCTCTCAAGGGGCTGCGATGATGCCAACAATGCGCAAGGCTGGGACAATGTGTTTCTGGATATAAAAAGGTGCAGAAGTGAAAAAGAGGAAATGGTTTACAGATAAGGAAGTGAGGTTTTTTTACACACATCAGGTCAATGCTTAAGGGTGTCAAACACACACCAGCATCGGAACAGATTTGCAATACAAAATATACACAAACGGTCAGCAGCTTTGAAACAGATATTGAAGCTGCATAAATGGTCATGTTGATGCAGTCATTTAATTCTCCAATGACTTCTGCAAATACCCTGCTGAGACCCTGCAAAGGAGGCCATTGAATGTCATCTGCAGCAAACACAGAGGAGGAGTCAGGCAATACAGACACTTAAAGATGCAACAATCTGTATTTTGATCTTGACCATGCTTCATCCAAGTGTTAGAATTATCCGCTTCGGCTATGCTGCCCAAACTTTTAGTCTCTTTGAGCAGACTTTTTTTTTTTTTTTTACGAGTGAGCCAGAGAGACTCTCATGGTGGAGACCGCTGGATCAGATTTCTTCAAATGGCTAATTGAGTCTATTTGCAGAACATGAAGAAGTTGATAACCTCTGAAGTAGTGCACTTAAAGCTTCAGGTAAATTCATATTTGTAGTATATTCAGCAACAGTATGTATCCTGAGGCCTGACTGAACACCCCACCAGGCCAACGCAGTGTCTCAAGACACGATTGTTGGCCATTTGGGGCTAACATTTGAATCTGGGCTCTCACCTCCTTTAACCTTTCTTAAGGGCACAATGGAGAATTTTGAGCACTTGATCCTGTGCATCCCTTATGTATTAAGACATTTGTTTGGCATTCATGGCTCTTTCTCTTTACACAGGAGAACAATTCCAGCTGATATAACCTGAATAATGACTGCCTGTTGATTCCTAGCAAAGCTCCAACACCAACAATGAACACATGCTCCTTACACTTTTTCAGAATTCAGCTGGACGCAATAAAAAAATGTGTTACCAAGAAGCAAAGGTTCATCAGAACCCTTGAATCAAAACGAATTTGAAGAACATTTGGGCGTGGGCCTTTAACAAACCGGGGATTCAAGGTTAACCACAATTGTTCATAAATGGTAATGTTTCTCGAGAATATTATAACTAATTAGTTGACCAATGATCATTGACCTGAGCAAGCTGTCTTATCTGTAGAACAGTCTGACATTTCCAGGTTCGAGTCTTTATTTTCCTTACAAAGTCGACTTTAGGCACATTGAAGTCAAGCAGGTCTGAAGTGGATCCAGACCGAGTCCAGATGAAGTCTCATTCAAGACTAAAGCATGTCACCTTTCTACACCTGGAAGGTGCTGAAAATGCAACCACATTAGTATTTCACGTACATTTCACACGTACATTTGACATGTCTGACACTGGTTCTTACATGTGAGACACCAATACTTACAAGCTAAAAAGCTGATGCTGGAATATGAGCATACCAATATTCTATGTACGTTTTACAGTACTGACACGCGAGACATGTGAGACACGAGTACTTCCATGTAAAACATGTGAATTCTCAGACTGTTGTCCTCTTATTCGCCTACACTGAACCTACGTGCATTCATCAGTCAGAAGTCAAATGGAAAACTATTAGTGATGTCCTTTGGGAGAAGTTACAGACCATTATCATCTACAGCGTTTATTGCAAACAAACACAATGAACTAACTATCAACTTTGAAATAACAGTGGGTCTTCTGTTTTGCTGAAAATGTCTCATCTGACCCCAGAGTGCAAAGACCTCTGTGTTCCGGAGCAGCTGTTATCTCCAAAATCTCGATTTAACCTCAAGAAACATCCCCAGAGGAAATGCAGCGCCGTAAAACAGATGATGTCTCTCTTCTCAGACGTCAACTCCTCTCAGCTATTGAACTTAGTTAATAGTAGCTAACATTGGCTAACTTCATTCAGACATCCAGCAGAGAGAAGGCAAAGTTAGCATTCATCTACTTTTTTTTTTTTATTATTTTCAACTCTGAAAACATCCAAATGGAAATATCAGTGTCTTCATCCGCTTTGAAGCACCAACGCCGGAGAGAGGCATGGACAGCAGAGGCCTAAAGATCCATCAGTCGAGGATGAAGAGGCAGGAGTGACTGCAAGCATCAGCGCGCAGGTCCAGGACCTGGCGAGACTCAGGTGGAGCAGGGCCCCAGAGCAACCAGCGGAGCCCAGAACCTCCACACGGTTCCCTCGGCCAGGCGGTCAGAGGGGAGAAACGATCGGGTGGCCTCAAGCTCGCAAAAGTGGCAGAAATTTGACATGGATGCAAGTAAGGCGCTGGGAGCAACAGCCAGAGGAACTGGGGAGAGTGCAGAGCCTGCAGAGAACATCTGTCACATTGAGATGTCAAGTGTGTGGGGACAAGGTTCCTAACGCCGAGAACCGCAGCGCAGGAAAAAAAAAGGAAAAAAAAAACCCGCATCACCAGAAAAGAACTGAGAGCTTCGGAGAAGCAGCACAACGAAGTTACAGAGGAGCCGCTTCCTCGACAGCGCAGAGGGAGGCGAAGGAAGCGGGCTGCACTCAGAATCATCCGTTTAGGCGCCTCAAGCAGCTCACCGGGCTCGGAACTAACATTCAGAAGACTTGACACCCGCAACTTCACCGCTGCTTCTTCAACACTCGCACTCGCTCTTCTCCATCTCTCCCTCTCTCTCACACACACGCTGACACACCCATAATTATTGTCACAACCAATAATAGTGTAATAATCACTCATAATAAATGACTCACCTGATGTCGTCATTCATGGGTTTCATATCAGTAAAAAAAATAAAATAAAATAAAATAAAAATGTGCCTATGGATCTCAGTAAATCCCGAGCGGAGCTGCTCGACGGGTGCTGCTCCTCTGTTAGTTCAGGTCAACTCGGATGTGATGAGCAGCTCGTCCTCGGCGGCAGCGAGCGAGCGGCCGGGCGCGCGGCGGGTTTGCTCTTCCTCTTCCAAACATCCAATCAGGCGGCAGCATCTCACGACGTTACACGCGCTCGAGACCTGCTGAGCTGGAAACCGGCCGTCGCGATTAGGGAGCTTCTGTTAGATCCGCTCGAGAGAATGCGTTGGCATTTTTGAGTGATTGTTTTTTTTTTTTTGGGGGGGGGGGGTGTAATTTGTGATGCTGTTGAACCGAGTTACACTGAGAGGTGTCCCGAATATTCTGTCACCCGAGCGCATATGAGTGCGATGACCAAAATATTTTTACATGGGCGTGTTGGTACTTTAACTTTATTAACATAAAACCACACAGCAATTTACAACTGATTAAACATTATAGTGTGCACTTAATACTGAGGCTTAGTCCACACACTTGCATTCACGCACTCACACACCTATTTCAGTCTGTAGTGATTTTGTGTAAAAAATAAAAAACAAAAAAAAAACACCTTCAACAGCTAAATAAAGTGTCATGATGTTGATTTAAAGGCAACATGGAAACTAAAGCAGGTTGAGTGGAATTCTCAGCGCATTGCCAAGTAAACAAAGATGAACTAACAGTGTAATGAAGTGGACCCCCATGAAAACATAGCGCAGCGTTTCACATTAGCTTCACTTTTCGTGGTAAAGCTGCTTTTAATTGGCATTACACGTAGAAGTTAGGATCCAGCACTGTAACACGCCCATCACAGCTGCATCGTGGTGATATGTGCTTCTTGGCTTCCGCCGACTGTCTGGTGTCTCCAGAGCATAGTTTAGTGTTCATCCATCACTCCACACTAGGTGATCAGATGACAGAAACACATTCATTTCAAACAGAACACAGAGGAAGAAGCAGGTGGAGCACAATAAAACTGCGGGGTGATAATCCTCAGCAAAATGGCATCACATAACCCTCTGATAGAAAGCCAGCACTTTCAAATGTTCAAATTAAATACCTCTCTCTCTCTCTCCCTCTCATACATACACACACATTCAAATACACACACATAACTGAGTGTCAATGCAGTTGTGGCTGATGTGCTTTGGCCATGGTGATGCTGCTTTTGATGTCAGCTGATCAAAGCGTGGCCGCCATCACCGGACACATGAAGGGATTTAAGGAGGTTTCTTCATGCTATTAGTGTTCCTCAGTGAAGTCCACGACAAAAACCTTCTTACAAGCTATCTCACAGTGCGACTCGCCGCTAAAAAGTGAGCTTCACTCCCAGAAGCTCAACTGGTAAGGCAGGAAGTTAGTGTGTGGAGCACAAAAAGGCTGATCTCAGTGCAGCATTCATCAATAACCAAAAAAAAACAACAAAAAAACGAAACAAAAAACAGGAAAAAAAAAAAAATTGAGGATATGTCACAGTTTAATCTCCAGTCTCGATCTAGCAC